>BQNB010041404.1:0-46787 GCA_026074375.1 Tanacetum coccineum
AAGTAACAATCAACATAGCATGTCGTCGTTTTAAAAAACTGGTGAAATGTTAGGTTGATGTTATAAATATGGAAGCAAGTAACATATATCTTTAAAAAAAAAATCAAGTAATTACGGATAAATAATTTGTGATGGATCATTTATTTGAAGGAAATGGTTTAAGGTTAAACAATAATTGCGTTTTTAAGGGTGGTCGTACGTGTACAACGATGGTTGTATTTTCCTTCTTCTTTGTTGTTTTGCCAGCTCGAAAACAAGATCGTTTGTCGCTTAACAGTGAATCACGCTGGAATGTCCTAACCCTAAATGCCATTAGTCTCTTGAATATAAGATTCGAACATTAAATTTAAAGGCTAATGACTTAAAAAGTTATCTAACTTGACATTTTTTGTCTTTGTGTATAGTCATCTTTATTTTTTCCTATTTTGTCATCAAACTTTCAAAAGTCGATCATTGTGTGCATTTTGTGACTATTTTGTCATGTAAAATGACCATTTTACCCTTTGAAATTTGGAAAATGTAAGGGTAAAATGGTCACAAAATACACACAATGATCGACTTTTGAAAGTTTGATGACATAATAGAAAAGAAAAAAGATAGCTACACACAAAGATAAAAAGTGACAAGTTAAATGACTTTTTAAATCATTAGCCTTAAATTTAACCATTTCGTTTAGTGCACAAAATTAAGTTTATAAGAAGGCGTTGATGTGGATATTGTTTACCGTCATTACAACTGTTTTGCATTGATTGTTCAAGATGTATCTAATAACTATTTATACACATATACATTTTGTTTTTAATTAGTATAAATTTTGTATGCGATCAGGAATAAAAAGCCCGACAAGGAATTACCACATCATGTAATATATTACACACTCTGCCAACAGTGTTTAAAGTTTGGAATGCATAGCCTTTAAAGCTATGTTTGTAGAGATTGGTGACAAGGTCTATAATATCTTGCATGGTGTACTTGCTACAAAAAGGGTTCTTGATGTCTGAAGTGGCTCTTTTGCCGTCAAATAGACTGCATGTAGAGTACAAATGCTAAGAAACTGTTGGATTATGGTAGTCGGATAACACTTATACATTACGAATATGTGAGCCTATTGGGGGCACACACGTTAATACACGGAGAATATGTTTTATACTTCACAATATTAAAACCGAGGGACTTAAATAGACAAAACCCGAACCCCAAGGGCACACTTAATGTGGCCGGTTTCTATGAGGATAAAGGGGGGGGGGGGGTGTTTCGTCTAATTGGAAAACTAGAAAAGGAATTGTGATTAGATTAGGACTTGTTTCCTAAGTCTATCATAACTAGGGTATTGGGGCTATAAATACCTCATACCCCTAACTCATTATTCACGACATACAATTCCTCAAACCTAAAAAAAATAAGTTTCAGTTCTCTTGTTTTCCCTTCCAGCCGAGTTCGAACAACAAAAACCCTTACAAGGGTTGTTTGGTTTTCGGTTTTAATCCCACACCAAATTCGGTTAAAACACAAAGGTTTTAATCGTTCCCTTTTGCTTCCTCCTAGCTCGACATTCAAGAATTATACACGTGGGGTTTGTGGTTTCCTGGTTCGAAGCTAAAAAACCCAACTAAGGTTTTCGGGTTGTTTTATTTGGTTAACAGGATTTCGGTTCATATAAACCCTAATTTGGTTCATTGGTTTCAGTTCAAGATCACAAAGGTTTGTTTGATTAGGGTTTTGATCCAAGAAGGTACAAGTGTTGTTTGTTCGTGAAGTTAAGTCTATACAATCTTAACATATTCGGTTGACGTGACTGTGTGAGCAACCGTAGAGGCGATTTACTTTAGTCGCTTTATTCGTTTTCTTGATCAATTGGCTAATAGGTATGTTTTTATTTACTTCTTATTATGTGTTAACCATATGCTATTACTAGATCCATCCGCTGCGTACTCGTAGCTACTTGGTTAGCTTGATTGTTAAATCCCAACAGTGGTATCAGAGCTAACTCGTTTTAGCTTTATATGTTACACGTTTATGTTTTAATTATACGCCTAGTTTACAATCCTATCATTGAAACATATGTTATGATCTGCTGCGTTTGATATTTTATTTATGTTTTACTAGTAAAATATGACAATGATACTTGAATCCTTGCCATAAATGAATAAAATATGTAGATATTGATCTTGAATTCTATTAAAAGTTAATATCAGTTAAAAAGGAAAATTAAAATTGTTAATTTAGCTTGTATGCTTCCTTTTTGATTGTTGTCTATTCCGACTATAAGACCCATTCAATCACAATATGTGATGAATGGGAGATCTTGGTACTTAGCAGAAAAACCTAGTGAGGGTCTTATGGTTCTCCATTTGGGGAAGACTCGCGAGAGAACTCGGATTTTACATGTTTGCTTGTATGCTTAATGTCATCTTTTTATATTATGAATCGATGTATGCATGTTTATTTAATGCCTATTTGTTTACATGCCTAAATAAATATGCCATATCTCAAAAAGATGATGTTGATGTAGTCTATTAATGCCACACGCCTAAAAACATTCCCTATGTGACCGAACTTTTTGTTTCGTGGAAAATTATTTTTGTAAGGTAATTAATAAGACGTTAAACTATGAAACTTTTTTTTCTTGAATTAAAAACTGGACGCTATGGACTCATTGGAAGTCCGGCTCATCCACTAGAACAAACTTTAAGAGAAGTTTAAGGCGAGTTGTTTTTACGTAATTCCCTAAATAAATAAGATTTTTAATAAGCTTCGCGCTGACCTGTTTCTCCGCTTCTTTGTGAGTTCGATTGGAGTTACCGTGAACCATGGCATGTCACTACAGTGTCATTATTAAAGGTTTTTAAATATAAGTGTTACAAAGTTGTTTACATGCTTCTTTGTACACGTTTTAACACATTTATGTGCATACCCCTAGGAAAATTTTAAGTCAATGCCATCCAACCGTAGAACACGTGCACTTGGTTTGAGTCTCTTTGTCAGACCCTGGACCCCTACCAACCCATGGTGAATTTCGCCTACTGGTCAGACCTTTGACGATTTTTACACGTTCTCGTTTGGTCGACTTAATTCGAGTCTCTTTGTCAGACCCTGGACCCGAGGCATAAGATGATACTAAACATGCTCTTAACATTATTACATGCTGACTAATGTTTTGACAAGTATCATAAATCTAAGAGTTGCATTGAAATGCAATTAACGCTCGACGCTTACCTCTTGCCCCACTTGTTTACATCCTGGTCAGACCTTGGGTAATAAGTGGGACTGCAAGTTGGATCTTAGTCTTAATTAGTAAATTAATTGGGTAGTTAATTCTATTAAGAATTTGATTATCGAAAATACTAATTGTTTGAACTTTTTATTGTAGATGACTACCACAGTCGGAAACAATTCGGTATTCAGGAGTTTCTTTGAGAAACAAAAACTCACTGGACCCAACTTCATTGATTGGTACAGACAACTACGTTTGGTACTTTCAACTGAAGACAAGGAGAATTACCTTGAGCATCCTATTCCTGCTGCACCTGTTGCACTACCTGGACAGCAAGTTCCTCCTGAGGCTCTTGCAGCTCACGCTGCATGGGTTAAAGGGCAAAAGGAAGTTGTTGTGCTCATGTTATTGACCATGGACCTAGAGATCCAACGAAATCTAGCTCATCTTGGTGCTTATGACATGCTCCAGGAACTAAAAGCTTTGTATTCCAAACAAGCTGAACAGGAACTTCTGCAGACTGTGAGAGAATTTCACACTTGCAAGCAGGAGGAAGGTCAATCAGTTAGCTCACATGTTCTAAAGATGAAGGGCTACATTGATAACTTGGAGCGACTCGGTCAACCAGTTGGTCAAAACCTTGCAGTGAGTCTTATTTTAGTCTCTCTGAATAAGGATTTTGACAGCTTCGTGCAGAATTACAATATGCACGACATAGGGAAGACCGTTAATGAACTACATGCCATGCTTAAGCTACATGAAGAGACGCTGCCAAAGAAAGATGCTAATCCTGCACTTCATGCAATACGAGCAAGAAGGGTTCAGAAAAACCAGAAGAATAAGAAACCGTACAAAGCTGCAAAGGGGGGTCAAGGTAAAAAGGGCAAGATGGGTTATGCTCTAAACTATGTGCCATTTGCTCCTAAACCTAAGACTTCTCCACCACCTAAGAAGGAGAATCCAGTAAAGGACGCCATTTGCCACCAATGTGGTGAAGTTGGGCACTGGAAAAGGAACTGTCCCGTGTATCTCACCGAGTTGATAAAAAAGAAGAAGCTATCTCAGGGAGCTAGCACTTCAGGTATTTTCACCATAGAACTCTATTCTTTCCCTAATAAATCTTGGATTTATGACACTGGATGTGGTATTCATATTTGTATTACTACTCAGGGTCTGCGGGGAAGTAAGAAGCTGAAACCAGGAGCTTTAAGTCTGTATGTGGGCGATGGTCATCGTGCAGCCGTTGAAGCTATTGGATCATATCATTTAGAGCTCCCTAGTGGATTAGTTATTGTCTTGAACAATTGTCATTATGCTCCCTCTATTACTAGAGGTGTTATTTCAGTTTCGCATTTGTATGATGACGATTTTATTAACCGCTTTGATGGAAACAATGTTCTTTCAGTTTCTAAAAATAATCCAGTTTATTTTGTTGTTGTCCCAATGGATGGTATTTTTGAAGTTGATATGTCTTGTTCTAATACAAACGATAGTTCTATGTATAATGTTAGCAATAAAAGAGCCAAGATTAATTTGGACTCTTCTTACTTATGGCACTGTCGTCTTGGACACATTAGTAAGAAACGCATTAAAAAGTTGCAACACGAAGGACTTTTCAATTCTACTGACATTCAGTCACTACGAAAATGTGTTTCTTGCATGTCTGGAAAGATGGCAAGAAAACCCTATTCACATCAAGTGAAAAGGGCTAAAGATTTACTTGGACTAATACACACCGATGTATGTGGCCCATTTAAAATGGTGTCAAGGCAAGGAGTTAGCTACTTTGTCACTTTTACTGATGACTTTAGTCGGTATGGTTATGTTTACCTGCTAAACATAAACATAAAGTGTTTGAAACTTTCAAAGTGTTTCAAAAGGAAGTAGAAAATCAACTCGGGAATACCATTAAGTCACTACGTTCTGATCGTGGAGGTGAATATATGAGTCAAGAGTTTTTAGATCATCTGAAGAAGCATGGGATCATTGCCCATCGCACTCCTCCTTACACACCACAAAACAATGGTGTGTCTGAGAGGAGAAATCGAACACTGCTAGACATTGTTCGATCTATGATGAGTCAAACTACTCTGCCTAAGTCCTTTTGGGATTATGCTCTTGAGACTGCTGCACGTATTCTCAACATGGTTCCAACTAAGAAGGTTGATAAGACACCATACGAAGTATGGCATGGGCAAGCCCCTAAGTTGTCTTACTTAAAAGTCTGGGGTTATGAGGCATTTGTTAAGCGAGATACACTTACCAAACCTGACAAACTTGATCCTAGATCTTTTAAGTGTATTTTCGTAGGATACCCAAAGGAAACAATGGGATATTCTTTCTACAGCCCATCTGAGAACAAAGTATTTGTTGCTCGGAATGCTGAGTTCTTTGAGTCTAAGCTCATAGATCTAAAAGCAAGTGGGAGTGTAAAAGATCTTGAAATAATTCAAGAAGAAGATACAAATCCTTCTGTAGACACTAGCTTAAATCATGAAGATGATGATCAAGAAATTAATGAACCTCAAAGTGATATCAATCCCATTCGAAGGTTCACAAGGACATGCTGTCCCACAGATCGATTGTGTTTATACATCGATGTTGAGGAATATGAGTTAGGGGATCTCGGTGAACCCGCTAACTATAGAGCTGCATTACTGGATCCCAAATCCAAGAAATGACTTGATGCGATGAATGTGGAAATGCAATCCATAAAAGACAATGATGTATGGGTCTTAGTTGAGCTTCCTCCCAATGCTAGAACCGTTGGTAGCAAGTGGCTTTTCGAGAAAAAGACTGACATGGATGGTGCAGTATACGTCTTTAAAGCTCATCTTGTAGCAAAGGGCTTCACTCAAACCTACGGGGTTGATTATGAAGAAACCTTTTATCCTGTTGCAGATATTAGAGCTATAAGGATTCTCATAGCTATAGCCGCGTACTACGACTATGAGATATGGCAAATGGATGTCAAAACCGCCTTTCTTAATGGACATCTTTTCGAAGAAGTCTATATGGAGCAACCTGAAGGTTTTATAGATCCAAAATATCCTAACCATGTATGCAAGCTCAAGCGTTCCATTTATGGACTTAAGCAAGCATCTAGGCAATGAAATAAAAGATTTGTTGATGAAATCAAGAAATTCGGTTTCACTCAAAATCGTGATGAGCCATGTGTATACCTAAAAGCTAGTGGGAGTTATATCGCTATCCTAATCTTATATGTCGATGACATATTACTCATGGGAAACAACATTCCAATGTTACAACATGTAAAATCCTATCTTGGAAAATGTTTTGCTATGAAAGATTTAGGTGATGCTGCATATATTCTTGGAATCAAGATCTACCGAGATAGATCAAAGCGGTTAACTGGTTTATGTCAAAGCGCTTACATTGAGAAAATATTGAAAAGATATTCAATGGAAAATTCTAAACGTAGAACGATCCCAATGCAAGAGAAGCTTAAATTGAGTAAGTCACAAGGTGCGTCGACACTTGCTGAGATACAACGCATGCAAAAGATTCCTTATGCTTCGGCTGTTGGATCTATTATGTATGCTGTGAGATATAATCGTCCTGATGTTGCGTTCGCTAAGAACATGACAAGCCGATTTCAACAGAACCCAGGTGAAATTCACTGGACTACTGTTAAGAATATTCTTAAGTATCTTTAGTATACTAAGGATATGTTTCTGGTTTATGGTGGAAATATGGAACGAGAGCTCAGGGTTTCTTGCTACATTGATGCTAGATATCTGATGGATGCTGACACTTTAAGATCACAAACTGGATATGTCTTCGTTCTAAATGGAGGTGCTGTTAACTGGAAAAGCACAAAGCAAAGTATCTTTGCTACTTCATCTACAGATGCTGAATATATCGTTGCTTTTGCTGCATCGAAGGAGGCTGTATGGATTCGGAAATTCATTTATGGGCTTGGTATTGTTCCCACAATTGAAGAACCCATAAATATGTATTGTGATAATACTGGAGCCATAGCAATCGCGAAAGATCATGGAATCACTAAAGGTACTAGACATTTTCGCGCAAAAGTTCACTATCTTCGTGAGACCATAGAGATGGGTGATGTGAAGATTGAAAAAGTTGATACAGAAGACAACCTAGCTGACCCTTTTACGAAGGCCTTGGCATATCCTAAACATTCTGAATTAACTAAGAATATAGGATTGATACCAGCTAGTAGTCTCATGTAAATCCGTATTTAATTAGTATTTGGATAATTTGGAATTGTAAGACAGTTTTATTTTCTGATGAATAAAGATACTTGGGATTTGTTATCATTCATATAATAACTGTTATTCTATATTTGCATGTTTTATCCATGAATGATTTAATCATTCTAAATATATCCATTGTCGGTTAATAATATGGAAATATTATTATGTAGGGCAAATGTGAGTGTTGGTTCTATTCTTTGAATATATAGATGGTTTCCGCCAAATTCATATGTATTCACAAGGGATGCATATTGGGTACCCCAACTTTCGTACATTTACTTTTGGATCCATGTCATGAGTAAAATGTCAAAAATGGTAAATAAAATTGTCCTTAGACTTGAGATACAAACAAGTTATGTATGTGTGGATATCACTTTGTGATTATAGTCCAACGCTATCATGAAACAAGGTAGCCATAAAGGCTATTTTTCAAAGTGTATGTGAAGCAGCATCCACAACACTTGTAGTCAACAAAGGATTTGTTCCTCCATTTGATATGTGCAGAAAGATACCATTGGGCCCTCTCAAGATTTAATCAGATAAATGAATGGCCGTTCCCAAAGGGTAATACAAGATGATTCTTGATTACATTTGGTATATCTGAATTATTTCTATAACGAGAAACATAATGTTAAACTACATGGAATGACTCAGGATTCATATACACGGTTTAGCGGTATTTGAACAAAGGGATGATTATAAAACAAGAAATTTATAACCATTAAATAGCTGAGATGATTTTGAAACTCTTATCTCATAATATTCCTAATGTAAAAATAATTGTGTGGGTTACTAGACTTTGCCAATTATAGGTATAAGTGTTAGGTGCTACTCCAACTCCCAAGTGGGAGCTGTTAGATTATGGTAGTCGGATAGCACTTATACATTACGAATATGTGAGCCTATTGGGGGCACACACGTTAATACACGAAGAATATGTTTTATACATCACAAACATTATTAAGACAAAACTACAAGGACTTAAACGAATTAAGACATAAACTTGTTATGTATTAATGAGCTAGAAAAGGTAGGATATACTTCAAGATTCTAGGAAATCAAACTAGAAGAGGAATTGTGATTAGATTAGGACTTGTTTCCTAAGTCTATCATAACTAGGGTATTGGGGCTATAAATACCTCATACCCCTAACTCATTATTCACGACATACAATTCCTCAAACCTAAAAAAAATAAGTTTCGGTTATCTTGTTTTCCCTTCCAGCCGAGTTCGAACAACAAAAACCCTTACAAGGGTTGTTTGGTTTTCGGTTTTAGTACCACACCAAATTCGGTTAAACCAAAAAGGTTTTAATCGTTCCCTTTTGCTTCCTCCTAGCTCGACCTTCAAGAAGTGGTGTTTGTGGTTTCCTGATTCGAAGCTAAAAACCCCAACTAAGGTTTTCGGGTTATTTTATTCGGTTAACAGGATTTCGGTTAATTAGGGTTTCATATAAACCCTAATTTGGTTCATTGGTTTCGGTTCAAGATCACAAAGGTTTGTTTGATTAGGGTTTTGATCCAAGAAGGTACACGTATTGTTTGTTCGTGAAGTTAAGTCTAGACAAGCTTAACATATTCGGTTGACGTGACTGTGTGAGCAACCGTAGAGGCGATTTACTTTAGTCGCTTTATTCGTTTTCTTGATCAATTGGCTAAGAGGTACGTTTCTATTTACTTCTTATTATGTGTTAACCATATGCTATTACTAGATCCATCCGCTGCGTACTCGTAGCTACTTGGTTAGCTTGATTGTTAAATCCCAACAGAAACAAATGTAACATTTTTTATGCCCGTCTATCTTTTTCCTTTCTTGCGACTTAAGGTGTTGGGCGTGGCAACTTAAAATGGTGAAGCATGTTTGGCTATTATAGAGAATGATGGCGACGAATATGAGTGGCAAACCATGTTATCAAACGAAGGCTGGTAATGTTAATTGTTAATTTACCTTTCTAAGTTTCGACCATCTAAACATTACAAGTGAAGCGTTTAAGACCCAAGATTTTTCTCTGTGGTGCTATATTTTTGTTTAGTTTAACATAATATTGGACACAACAGATTGCATATTTGATTAGATGTTAGAAACCTGTAAATACTTTAAAAGCGCTAGAGTTATCGATAGAGTCCTAGAATTTGATGCATACAGCATTAGGATTATATTGAAAACTATTAGCGCTTTTTTAGAATTTTTAAGTTGCCTGCATTATTTTCTTGCTTCGAAAGGCTATTCGGATATGTCAATTTTGTTTTTTGTATTGTAGTTGAGTCCAGAGTATATCTAATTTGGTTTGCATTTACGTGTATGTGAGTCGTTGGCCTTTTAAGTTTATAAGTAAATTGATAATACTTCCTTTGTATTTGGTTAATTTGTTGACTTGTGATGCTGACAGAAAAATGACTAAGATTTGTAAAATATTTATGCAGTTGGCAATAAATTTCGTGTGTAGTTTTCGGTGCAAATATGTGCAGTTCAAATTTCTTGCCTTTATAATTTTAAAATATTATCTTTAATTTATTTTTTCGAACGTTGCGGGTAGAAGAAACAAATTGGCGGACAATATTTACAACTAATGTATATTTTTTATAGTGCCTCGCCGCAACCCGCGGCCGCACCATCCGTCATTTATCTACATTCTCAATTTTCTCTCTAGCGTTCGTCTTTTTACTTTCTCTCTCTAAATATCTTCTTTGACTATTATGTGTGTTTTGATCTAATATAGAGACCTACAATTGATATCAAGAGCCTGATGTTCTAGGAGTGTTTGTTTTGTTTTCAAAATTGTGTAAAATTTTGTTTTTTTGATTATCGAGGTCGTAGGAGGGTTTTAAACCAAACCATGACTTTTTTGCTTTCCAAACATGCGTACAAACGGATCAAGAACACAAAAATAAATGTTTTTGTGCCAGATTTAGTGTTTTAGCAAAGATCTTGCAAAAATAATAGATTAAAAACTCAAAGACTTGAGTTTTTTAGCCACGCCTTACGTTTTTAAAGTCCACAAAAGTTTCTCTAAACACTTTAAAAGTAACCATGAAAGTAGACATTTTTACGTTAAGTAAATGATTTTGCAAAAAGAACGGATTAAAAACATCAAAAATTGCATTTTTGATCGTGTATTTTGAGTTGTGTAAAAACTGTGAAATAACTACATCTGGAATGTCGTTATTTTTAAAGAGAATGTTGGTAAATCTCCACTCCTCCATTTTTGGGACAAAATCTTGTTATTTCATTGACCGGAATTGGTGCAATGATTTTCATTTAAAGACATTCACACCTTAGCTTCCAAATTCGTTATTTTCACCTACTGAGGGAATGTCGTTGTTTTTACCAAATTTTGGAAAGTTGTTGTTTTCAACTACTTTTCCAAAGTTGTTATTTTCACATACTTAGGGAAAGTCGTTATTCTCACCAAATTTTGTAAATTCGTTATTTTCAACTACTTTTGGAAATTCTTTATTTTTACCTACTTTTGGAAATTTGACATTTTCAACTGCATTCATATACCGACTTCATAATCAGAGTTTATCGAGATTCACGATAACCTAACTAACCAAGTTCTACACATTTCAAGACTGATTTACCGAATTCTTAAACACTTTACCAGCATTCAATACATCTTATTTACCGACATTTATGTTAGCCTAAAAAATGTGAGCGTCATTACGAAAATACATTTAGCTAACATAGCCAAGACACGTAGGGACTAGTATTGTCAATATGTATAAGATAGACATGTCAAAGGCTATATATAACCCCTCCTTACTTTCAAGGAGGGGTGAGGCTTACCATTTGTATGTGTGTTTTTCTTTCACTCACTAATAAACACATATCTTTTCATTTCATCTCTCTACTCTCTCTCTCTAGAATGGCTAGCTATCTATTTAGGCCTCCCCGACCTCCAGATCTTGTTTAGCTTGTGAATCTTATATCTAACAGTGGCATCATATCTAACCAAAGGTGTTTGTATTTGTGTTTGTGGTTAAAATCGATCTAGGGAAGCTTTATAATGTCAAAAATGGCAAACCTTCAAAATAGGCGACTTTGTCTCACGAGTTTTAAAGTTTTTGATGTTTTTGATATCAAAGATTCATACTTTCTTGTTTGTACACCTTGTGTACAATTATACAAGTGGTAAAACAAGATTTGAATATGTTTAGATTGAATGTTTAGGTTGCTTTATGTCACGTGGTTTTAGGGTTTTAAAAGGGTGCGTATGGATTTTAATGTATTCTTGATACGATTTTGATGATATAAATGAGTGTATATATATTATAAACAAACTTGTGTGAAGTTTGTTGTTCATCAAAAACGTGGTAAAAGGTTGGATTTTTTATGGTTTTTGCTGCTCGTGTAAACCTCCAAAATAGGCGAGTTGATAAGCTTTTTAGGCGAGTTGCAAATTTAAAAAAAAGGCGAGTTCCCAAACCTTTTTGTCGAGAGTTAGCAAGCGAGTTAAAAATCATGATTCAGGTGAGTTTAAGCTCTGATTTCAGGTGACTTTGGACTGTTTCAGGCGAGTTAAAGCAGTTGTGCTAAGGCGAGTTAAAAGCTAAATTCCAGACGAGTTAACTAAGTTTTTAGGCGAGTTAAGTTCTAAGCTTCAGGCGAATTAAACTCAGGTTTTTAGGTGACTTTCCAGGCGAGTTAAGCTCTAGTTTCGAGCGACTTAAATGTACTTCAAGCGAGTTAGGAACTAAAAAAAGGGGCGAGTTAAGAACAGAAACTTCAGGCGAGTTAACATAAGAAGCTTAGGCGACTTGAATTGGCAAGTTAAAGTTCTACGGGTCACAACTTATTAAAACCCTAGTTTTGAAAACCTAACTTCCCGATACAGGGGGCATATAACTGAATTAGGGTTTCATATAACTGAATGGCAACTAAGATACTTTGAAATGACAAGTCAAATGACGGGTTAGGGTTTACATATTATATGGCCTGGTAGAATGGACTATATGTAGTGATTGTTTCGAGCAAAGAATTTCAAAAACCATAATACATTCTATACAATGCTAATGCCATTAATCACAAAACCAAGAACACATCATACCTTAAACCTAAAACTCATGAAATCACGATTATTTATATTTTAATATCAAAAATACCCCCATTTATGCTTAAATAAATAACAAAGTTACGATTTTTATATCAAATATTACGTCTTTTGTTATTTTATTATGTAGGTACCGTTCGAGAAACATCAGAGCAAATGAGAAGCAAAAGTGATGATTATTGAAGATATATAGACGATTAAAAGATAAATGTGATCTTTGAAGATTTGATAAAGCCTAAAAGTCTACACTAAGCAAGACAAAAGGATAAAAGTATTTCGTATTCATATATTATATAATAATAAGCTAGGCTGGTCCAGTGGTTGAAGATCATATTTCCATACACGAGGTCGGGAGTTCGAGTTAGCTTGTTGGCATTGATATTTTTGGTATTATTTCCAAGCCGGGTCCCACCGCCACATGTCAAGAGATGAGAGGCCAGTCCATAATACCACTCACTCGACATCACCCTATTTGGATGTGGTCCCGCATGCAACGGTCACATAGGTTTCGAGCATTTAAATGAAGAAGCAATGTTTTGAAACCGGTTGAACTGGTTCCGGTCGAAAAAACGGGTCAAAATAAACCGGGTTTCATATTTTCGAAACCCAGTTTGACCCGTCGGGTTTAAGGTGACCCGGGTCAACCCGGTTCTCGAGATCCGGTTTGACCCGGCCGGGTTTTGATTTTTTCATGTTTTTTTATAAATAAAGTAAATTTTTATATATATTTGCAACGTAATTTTATTTATTACATGTTATATTTGGTAGTAAATCGTTTTTAGGCTAAATATTAAGGTATATTCATAATTTATATATATAATTTTTTGTATTATTGTAAATATTATTATTATTATTATTTTTTTTGAAAACCGGATTGACCCGGCGGGAGAACCGGTAGCCCGGTGACCCGGTGATTCGACCGGGTCGATTAGAGACCCTGTTTTCAAAACATTGTGAAGAAGCACACAACAGTAAGGGAGCTATCTATTTTTTTCTTTTCAAAGGCAACTTTTACTTATTTTTCATTTCCTTTTTAAATAAATGCAGTTTTACTCTAATTTAAATGTAGTTCATCATTCCGTGTTAGTACACATGTAAGTGTGTCTTATGTTCTAAATTTTTATCAAAGTAATGTTTTCTCTTAATTTTCTTTGTCTTTTGCTTATTCGTTTTTTAATCTTAGCTTATCTTACATAAAATTGGTTTTTTAGTATTTTTATGGCTTAAACTTTATAAAGTTCAAATCTTTTTATTAAAATTATAGGTTTTTAGTCATTTAAGTTTATAAAGTTTTCATCTTCCACTTTTAAAACTCATCTTTAACATGTTTATTCTATGAAAGTTTTAATCTTTTTATATTTTTAGTGTTAATTTACTTTTAAAAATCAAGTTTTATCATTTTTGAGTTTTATAATTATGAAAGTTGCAAACTTTATTACCTTCATCACCTCAAATCTACATAAAGTTTCAAGCTTTAGAAGATTTATTGAAGATTATGGGCAATTAAAGAGTATTTTGTGTTATGTAAGCACTTGGATGGAGTACTTAGTTTAGGAATCTTATCATCGTCAATTCTTAATCCAATCACGGTGCTTTCTAATCCTTTCTTATTCTTTTCTTTATTTAATTTATATGCCATGTTTATTTTAGTTACTTTCGTTATTTTTAGTTTTATTAATATGTCATTTTGCTTTATTAGGATGTTTAGCTTTATTAATTATCACGTTAATTATCGTTATCATATTAGATTATTCCTTAGTTATTTATTAGCTTGCTTTAGTTGTATTATGCCTTAGATTGATTTAGTTTGCCTTTTAGTTTATTTCGTAGTTATTCCTTAGTTATTATTTGCCTTAGTTATTTTTTTCCTTGCATTTTACTTATAAAAATGAAAACCCAAAATAGCGACATTTAAGCATCCAACGAAAGACTAAAATGTAATTATCAAATTCACATCTCCTTTAGAACGACAACCCGAGTGATCAATCCTTACCAATATACTTGGGTATCTAGGTTTGTGTTCGTATCTTATCGTCCTTATAAATAACTTTTGATTGTGCCGAAACGACTACATCAAAATGGCGCCGTTGCCAGGGAATGGTGTTATGATTTTCACGTTGAAGTTTCAAGTAAATGTCTTAGAGAGCCTTTTACTTGAATTCATATTCTTGTGAAAGTTCATTCTCGAACCATATATCCTAAAAAAAATCAAAATTTAAAAAAAAAATTATTCTTTATCCTCTCTACCGTTTAATTCTCATTCTCTTATCCTCTATATCCGTTTAATTCTTTTCTATGTCTTCGTCTTTCCTATTTGGTTGCGAGTGGTGTGGGGGTCCTCAAAATGGTGGGAATTGCCCCAGTTGTAGCATTGTAGATTCAGGAAACGGGTTTGTCTATGACCAAAATCCTTATTCTTACAATGAAACACCTGAATTCTTCTACCAACCCTCACACCATCAGATGGAGACATATTATACACCATGTCTGCCACAACAATATTATTGTTGTGAGCATTGTGGAGGTCTCCATTATGGATCTGATTGTCAAACGGGTAACGTGTTCTATGAGCATGCTCCTTATGACAATCATGACTCATCCTGTTTTGACCAACCTTCACAATTCACACATCTTTGTCGCTCTCCCAGAGTGAGTTAAATCGACATGAATTGATCAAACACATGATTGAAACTCAACAACAATTTAACTTAAATCAAGTTAAAATTGAAGAATTACAAGTTGAAATGAACCGTCTTTAGGAGATGATGAGCCTTAGAAAATCAAACCAGGATCCTCCTGTTGACTTATATTATTCTGAGGGTAGTGACGAGTGTAACAATCCGTTATTTCGGGTCATTTTACGAATTCAATCTTTCAATTATTTATTTTTAGGGTTTTACGCGTTTACTTATAATTTTCATCGTTTAGTTAAATCGCGTAAACTAAAAATTAACAATCAATGTAAACCGACATCAAACAAATAAAATTTTACGTCAAACAAGTGTTATATTATTTTTACAAAAATAATAATTATTTTTTCATATTTTATTTTTATACGTTACGTAAAACGTTTACGTTTCGCATTTTAAAACCTTTTTGCATACAAGTAAACCATTCTACCTATCTACACTCAATCAAATACCCACAATTATACCCAATACCCAAAAATTTATTATTTTCCTATACACAAACACATATGGCCTGTTACAATGGTAGAAAACACAAAGATAATATCTTAAATTTCCTTCTAGAATGTAACATGTGTTTAATAAACCATACAAGCAATCTTTCTTACACTTTCATAAACTTTCCTTATAACTTCATGCTTTTTTACACAAAACCATCCCCCTATAGGCTCTTACACATCTAGTCATTCCAACACCAATACCATGGTTTTGTTTAGTGGTTTTACTAGATATTTATGCTATAAATAAGCTCCTATTTGGAAAACTCATTCACATATTATTTCACTTAGCAAAAACTACAAAAATCCTCTCCTTTTTACATCATATCCCACGGCTGAAATAAGGGCATTAGAAAAATTCATAGTTTCATTTTTACCAAGATTACAAGCATACAAGTGCGGTTAGGGTTAATATCTAAGGTACATCAAGTGATTTTGCAAGTAAAATCAAGGGTTTTCTAAGAAAGGAAATTAGGGTTTTCAAAGAAGAAACTGGGGTTTTTATAAAGGATTTTGGGTTGAAGATTTAGTTTAAGTTTGTGTTTACTTCTACATTCATTAGGGGGGGGGGGGGGGGTAAGGAGGGGTAGGGGGTTGGGGATGAGGTGTGTTGTTAGGGGGTGGGGTGGTGGGGTTCCTGTTTGTTGGTGGGTTTGAGAGGGGGGGGGTGGTTTGGGGTGGAGTTTAGTTCTTTTTTTTTTTTTTTTTTGTTTTTTGATGGTTATTTGATTAGGGTTGGGTGGTGGTGTATTGGGGTTTATGGGGGGGTTTCAAGTAATGTGATTGATTTATTTTGGTGGTGTTTTTGTTGTTTTATGTGGGGTTTTGGGGTAGGGATAGGGCATTTAGATATGGAGAGATGGGATTGATGGAGAAATTGGAGGGGGGAGATGATTTTAATTTGGGGGAGTTGGGGTGTGGTGGGGGTATTTTTATTTTTGTTGTTTGTGTTGGGGGGATGTGGGGTGCGGGGGTGGTGGGTAGGGGTTTTTATAGGGTGGGTAAGGGAGGGCGGGGGTCGGGACGATGGGGGGATTAAGTGGGGGGGGGGGGGGGATGTATTGGTTACAGTGTGTTGGAGAGGGCACGAAGTAGGAGAGCGTGGGTGGTTGTGGGTGAAAGTTTTTGAGTCATATCTATTTATAATTTTTTTTTACCCACATTTTTTTTCACCTTTAGGACCGTTTTATTTTTTTTAAAAAATATTATTACTTTTCCTCCTTTCACATAAACACATTTTGGCAGGTGGTTTGTGGTTTGGGGTTTGGTTGTGGTTTTTTACTACAATTTACAATGCGTTTTGGTTTGTTAATACAATGGTAGAAGAACAAAAGGGAAAGAAAACACAAATGATCATATCTTTTAAATTTTTTCCTCCTTCTAGAATGTTGTACAAACATGTGTTTTAATATTAAATAATAAACCTACAAGCAATCTTTTCTTCACTTTTCATTAATACTTTCATATTATTTCTTCATGCACTTTTTTACACTTACCATTAACCTATTGGCTCTCCTCTTTTAAAACATATGAGTCATTCACAAACACCAATACATTACCCTTGGTTTTGTTTAAGTTGTTTTTTTAACCTAGATATTTATGCTATATAACTATGCTCCTATTTGAAAAAGAAAGTATACTCATTAAAATTACTTTCACTTAGCAAAAATAACTTCATAATAATCCTTCTCCCTTTTATACTTATATCCCTACGGCTGGTGAATGTGAATGCTGATGTGAATGATGTGAAATAAGGGCATTCATTAGAAAAATTCATAGTTTTCAATTTTTACCAAGTATTACAAGAATACAAGTGCGGGGTTAGGGGTTATTTTCTGTTAATATCTCCAAGGTACATAATTGAGTGATTTTGCAAGGTAAAATCAAGAGGGCAGGGTTTTTTATAAGAAGAACATCAAGTGATTTTGCAAGTAAAATCAAGGGTTTTCTAAGAAAGGAAATTAGGGTTTTCAAAGAAGAAACTGGGGTTTTTATAAAGGATTTTGGGTTGAAGATTTAGTTTAAGTTTGTGTTTACTTCTACATTCATTCATACAAGGTTTACAATCACTTCTCATACTTTCATTTCAATTATTTTCATACATATATATTTGTTATATTGTTAAATCACCATTTAGTTATTATTTTATAAAAGTTTATAAAATCCAAAAAGTTCATACATAATCAAGAAAATACATAATCATGGTGAAAGAGTGTTTAAAATATGTTAGAATGCAAAAACATGTTTTATTTGATATATTGCAAGTATTGGTTAAATTATATAATTAATTGCTAAATTAATTATTACAAGTTTATTTATATAGTTTTATAAATAAATGATTGATTTGGACACATTGGACATAATATAAGACATAAATTAGATGACTTAAAGGATACTAAGAATGTGGTATTAGTTAATCTCAAAGACTTGTAATAATTAAAGTTATAAAAACACTTTTATAAATATATATTTGGGACAATTTGTATATTATGTTCTTACACGAATTTTTATGCAAAGTTTAGACTTGATAATAAAATAGTACACTTCAAGACGATTCCGTGCATATAAGGAACTCGAAAAAAGGAGCTATAACGAAGGAGATATGAATTTTACGAGATTTCGATAATTAAATATATATAAAAAACTGTTTTTATATAACAATTTGTATAAACTGTTTCGGAAAATCTGTAAACATTTTATTTTGATAGATTATCTCGACACGATTTCGTACATATAAAGAACGCGTAAAACGGAGTTAAAACGAGTAAGTTATGAGTTTTTTAAAAATTTCGAAAAGTATATATAATTTTACAGCTTTTATAAAGCTGTGAAAAACTGCGAGAAACTGGAGAAACTGAAATCGGAGTTTTTGAGGGCTTTCGGGTCCGATTCGGCCAAAGTATAAAACTACAAACTTGTTCGGAATGACGTTTTACTATACATATCAAGTTTTCAGGGACTAGAAGTATATAGATTTTTAACTAGAAATTATAAAAGCTAGTTAACTTTTATTTTTCTAACATGAATGGTGTTGGTTCGTTAGGACTATAAGAACCTTAGAAAATATTTTAGCATTAATTGTATAATATTTATACGCGGTTTAAAACCTTATAAATATTATTTTATAAAACACTTGAACTATACATATCGTGGCACTTTATAAATAAAAATATTAAATCAAGCGATATCGACAATAATTATTTATCGGACAAAGGCGATATTTTACAAAGTACATACTGTTAGGTTTAAGAAAAAGACTCGGTCACCCCGTGTATATTCATGTTTAGCTTAGCTCGTAGTTTTATTAGTAATCGTATGATTTATGGTGTTAGGCCGGGTCTTTACCCACTGTAAGCCCACACCATAGCCCGTTTTATGGGCATTTTGTAAGACATATTTAAACCCTCTCCACACATGAAGAGGGTGTTGGAAGAATCATTTTTACACACATAATTTAGTGTGTTTTTCTCTAGTTTTCTCCCAACCATCTCTCTCTCTAACTTTCTCTCTCTAGTTCTTATATTGTGTGAAATCAAGGAACCTACACATACACTTGGACATTAAATAGCAAGCGTAACTTAAACATTGTTTCAACCCTTATAACTAAATGAAAACTAATTAGGTGGTGATATAACTTTATATTGTTGTATTTATTTAAATACATTATTTCTCATACGACCTATAATTAATTAGGTTGCATTTCGGATCACCAGTGACGTTTCACTTATTTGATTTTCTAAAATCAATACATTTCACTTGAGGTGAGTTTTCATAGCCCCGTTTTCGTTTTACTATTTAGGGGAAGAATACATGCTCTTTTATTTTAATGATCTCTAAATTAATATTAATACTTTTTATGACTATGTGAGTTTCATGGCCTATATTTTACTTGTTTTGAACTATTTTGGGGCAGAATACATGCGCATTTACAAACTCGTTTACATACTTTATTTCATAACTTGTTTACATACTCGTTTACATACACGTTTACAAAATTATTTGCATACTCATTTACATACTCATTACAAACTCGTTTACAAACTCGTTATACACTCATTTACATATCTCGCGGTGGGATACATTATTTGTTTTCACTTATGGACGCAACAACTTTACTTTCATTTAAATGATTACGGATTATCGTAAGTGGCATGAACTATTAATTACGGTTGGTCAGTGTGAGTGTTATAAAATAAATCTATTTGGGCGTGACAACCCCGTTCGGGTGAGTAGCTCTCACTAGTTCGACGGATTAAACTAACGGACGTATACCATGTCGGAGCATTGAACTACATACACATGAAACATTTACAGTGCCTGAAAAGATTGACATACATACAAGTCCAAGCCTCAGTATCATGAACTTAGTGCGGTCGTAATCACATTTTCGTGGCTATTGTATATGTTACAATGGTCACACACACTTTGTAAATCTTTGATTCAAATATTCATACTTACACTTTTGTGACTATTGTATAGGTTATAATGGTCATACACATTTCATAAATCTTTGATCCAACATTTATATACTTACATAAATCTACGAATTCACCAACTTTATGTTGACGTTTTAAAGCATGTTTTTCTTAGGTGAATTCAATGCTTGGCTTACTTGACGTGCATTGGAGTACAAACTTTACAAGATTACATTCATGGATTTCTACAAACAAATCTCGTTGTATTATTTCAGTCTTACATTATTGATGCAAACTTTAGGATAAATGATATATCAAGTTCAATTTTAAGAAAATCAACGAGATTACTTTTCAAACGACTCATTTAGAGGTCGTTCTCTCACATCTTGTGCAATGTATTCATGAAGTAACGCTCCCTGACATTATTTCCGCTGCGACCCAATTTGGAGGTGTTACAACGAGGGAGAGACAAAGATCGATTCACTCACTAAGGAACCTTTTGATACCTTTTCAATAGGGGACAAGGAAATCGAAGTCATTCCTTTCAAGGATATTGATGACCTTGTTCCAATCCCAAGGGTATCCGAGAAACCTTTGGATTCTCTTAATTTGATTTTTGATCATCTCGTTATGACTATCACAAATCCTCTTTTTGATATCGATTCTGACTACACTTCAAATTATGAAAACCCAATTTTTGAATGTCATTACGAGGAGATGTATGACGATGAGCATATTACTTTTGATACATTCGATCATGTTATCATTAATGCTCTTTTTGAAATTGATTTTGAGTACGATGCAACTTTTGTTAATCCTTTGTTTCAAAATCAATAATCTAACCAAAAATTTACACCGCTTCCCTTATCTAAACCAATAGATATCTCTTTATGGGAAGTGGAAAGATTCGATCATTTCTTCTCTTTAACTCGATCGAGTGAGATGACTTGGGTGATGGTTAAACTTTCTCGTCGATATACTAAAACACCATATCCTTGTCTCGTGGCATACATACTTTTAGCAAGCTTTTATCGATATTACAATCCACACTTAACTCTAAGTGTTGGGTATGATCTTATGAACGAACCTAAATAACACTAGAGTCAAGCTAGACACTCGAACAAAAACAAGCACTTATCGGGAGGCAACCCATTTCTTCGTATCCTTATATCCGCCCCTACATTATACTACGACACTTCCTTTGAGTTTCAGGACATATTAAAGGTTGTCACATTTTTAGACGTGATATTTAGACATGGAACGACAATGCATGAGCTGTTATCTTTTGTGCTATCATTCGCTCCGGTCAGATTGATTCCCAGGATCACGTAGTTTTTCTCGGATGCTGAGGCTAAGCTTCGTTATGCTTATATGTAACTATCGATCTGCATGCCTACACTAGGGGAATTTTTCTTCTCTTTGATCATGTTATTATCTTGCATTCTCATTTTCGCATTTAAAATCGTCATATTTCTCTTTTTCGTTCTAAATGTGGGATTGACATCTTATATTTTGAACATTCGGGAGAATGTTTGTTTCTAAATGTGGGATGAGATTTACATCTTTATGATCATTTATGTACATATTTGTTTGTTTTTGAGCAACCACAAAACTGATCTAGTTTTTCAAATTACAAAAAAAAGAACAAAAAAAGTGTGCCAGATTTTTCGAATTTCTCCAAAATTTTATTTCTTTCGAGATGCAAAATTACAAAAACAAAATAAAAAGAATAAATGATCAATTTTTGGGCGTCTTCGAACTTTAAGTTTTGTAATAACTCTTATTTAATTTCATATCAATTCTTGTTTGATGAGATGTGTGATTGATTAGGAATAAAGTTTTTACTTAGCTTAATGTTTTTGATGATTTTGCTCGAGGACGAGCAAAGCTTAAATGTGGGATAGTGATGAAATCACGATTATTCATATTTTAACACCCAAAATACCCCCATTTATGTTTAAATAAATAAAAATATTACGGTTTTTATTGCAAATATTATGTTTTTTGTTATTTTATTTTATAAAAGTACGTTCAATAATATTAGAGCAAGTGAGGAGCAAAAAAATTGATTAATGAGGATTTGTAAAAGATTATTGAAGAATTAAATAAGCTTATCCCAACCCAAATAAAGGATTAAAAGAATAAAAAAAGGAGCACATACATAGACTTACCACGTAGTCTAGTGGTAAGCCTTGTTGTCTTGAGTCTAGAGACCCAAGTTCAAATCCCACCATTTGTAACTTTTGGGATTTAATTAGCTTGACCTGCCATATCTGATCCGCACCAGATTTGATCCGCCGACCCATCTACCCGTATTCAACCCGTTCTATATTTGACCCGTTGACGGCTGACCCCTTCTCTGACCCCCTTCGAGGCCCAAGCGGAGCCCAACTCCAAGCCCAAACTCATATCAATATATTACTGTTGGGCTTCAAATCAAAAGCCAGCTGTGTAAGGCCCAAATCAGATTTCTCCAACGGCTAGCAAATCCAACGGGAATTTTTTGAAGACTATAAAATGTCATTTCAACAGTCAGAAGCGAGGAGCAATTTTATTTTCAGAACGCAACTTTTATTTTGTTTTTCACCCACTTTAATAAATGTACTAGTCATAATACACGTGCACGCACGGAGTTTTTTCTAAAACTTTTAATTATGTATTACTATTATTGATTAAGACACAAACAACTTAAAGTTCCTATATCAGGACATCATAAAGCATTCTTAACATCACACACACATACCGATTGAGCTCAAAATTCATATTGCTACTTAACCCATATTCCATAGGAACTTGACCTGTATAATTCATGGGAACTGGACACCTAGAGTTTGAAGGATCTGGATTCATAGAGTTCAAACCATGGTTGTTAAGATCCCGATCATGATCTTAGGATCTTACGATTTTACAATACTGAAAAGCAAAAACGATCCGGATCCTACATAGGATCTTTGAATGCTTAAGATCTTATAGGACCCCGATCTTGACCATAGGATTTTAAGATTTACTCCGATCCGATCTTACTTTTTTCGAACCACAAACAAAGAAACTTTTATCAAGTATTAAAAAAAACAATATTTGCTTATACATTTTTGTTACCAAATAAGTAGATTTTTGGAGAAAGAATATCATTTCTAAACAGGATGAAAAAAGAAACACCCCTAAGAATTGCACATGAGGCAAGTTGATTACCTTTTGTTAGCATTACTCGTTTTATAATGGTTATATGTTGTTAAATCCCAACAATTACAATACGGTAAACTAACTACAGCTGAAACTGAAATTACTGTGTTCTTTTTAACACTTTTAGGGACTAGGCATCCCTTTATTATGATTTATCTTAACAAGTGAAGTTAAAGAAAGAATAAGATCTTGGCAGTAACTTGCTATAATCTTAACACAAAACTAGAAAAGAAGAGAAATTATTAAAGTAGGAAACAAATCAACCTCCCAGAACCATAGCCAAATTATTTTGGTCACTCTTGAGAAGAGCCTCGAGCTCCCACATTTCATGCATTTCGAATGGTATAGACGGTCTGTAGCAATGTTAGGCTGAAGATTATTAGAGCAACAATGACTGTCAACGTTTTCCATGTAGTACTTTTATAGAGCCGTCTTAAAGAAATTAGTATGCGAGGCCCGAAATGGTTGCAATATTCATCCAATTTACTCCATTGCTCAGTGTAATAAAAATCCCGAAGTACAACACCATTACAAATATTGTTGAAGAGATTTGTGACATCCTCACAGGCACCTAGGTTATGTTCGAGGACTTTTGACCTCGCAAGCAACGAAACATCATCTTTAGTGTCAATGAGCCTGTCCATGAGAAAGGCAAAAGATGTAACATAGTGACGACTTAATGGGTAACACTGCTCATAGGCAATGAGGTTCCTTATGAATGATGGAGTAGAGTTCCTGATGCACAAAACTAGTATCCGAAAGCTGGTTTTTCTAACTAATAGAGTACCCAACCCTGACACAAATGAGGATTGTTTAAATCTCATTGCAAGGAGAGAATCTCCATCCTTTTGTGCCTTGAATGTGACTCCTGCTCCAGCGATTTCGGTGGCAGAATATGAGATGGTTGGGACTCGGCCCCGAATTGTATTTTTAGGCCTGTAGCAGCTTTGTAGAAGCCCAAGAATATGACAATGATCCTCTTCGTAATCTTTTATTGTAAGTTCATTGTTGCTTAGTATATTCATATCCTTGAAGAAATAAAGGACTAGGTCAATTACCGTAACAGACTTTGAGATCCATTTAAAAGTAATTCTGAACAAAACTTCAAGGATAAAGAAAGGTATTTGATTCTCTAGTAGCAGTAAGTCATATTTAACGTCATGCATCACCAGAATATTGTCAAATAACGGACCACCCTCTGCAATTCCGTACTGGGACATGTAAAGTAGCTTAAGTATGAAACAACCATCAATTACCATCATTTCAGCTAACTTGAAATCACTGATCTGCGTAAAACTTGGTGCATAACAAGCTCTTGCTCGTGTTACAAGACCAAGAACAGCTTGTACATAGTTACGAGCTGTTTGGTCAGTATCTCTATTTGTGGCCTCCATTGTTCGACAATATAGCCGATACATGTAAACCACTTTGTGCTCCTCCATAGCTTTTAGACGTATGTCCTCTTTGTGAAGAGGACCAATTGAGATTATTCGAGGTGTATAATCATTTGGGTTGAGACATCGAAGAGATTCTAGAACCTGACAAATTGTAACATTAGATTGCTTGGAATGACTTAACTTTTGTGATTCACCTTCTACCAAAACTCTGATGGACTCCTAAACCTCCCAGTCGTATTCACGTTCTGTTCCCATAACGAATTATGTTGCTAGTGTCTAGTTTATAGCTACACAGTCGTTGATCAAATTAATTACAGGAATTGGTAACAACAAAACTGGTTAGACATAAGACATTATTTATACTGCTATATAAAACATTTATAATGTGAGACCCATTAAAAATTAAGATAAGGAGGTGCAATCTTGACCAGGAACACAACCACTACTCATTTTAAGGAACCACATCATAAAGTGACATGTGTCACATTTTGATTAAAAAATCACCTCTATTTTCAAATTGAAATATCTTTTTATCAATTTAATTTTATTATTATCTAATTTCATCATATTTTTTAAAATTTTGTGCTCTTTAATTTAACATCCATTTTGATATATTTCTATAATTTTTTATTTTTTACATTTTTAGTGGGTTTATTTTATGGTGTTGCGGGAAAGCTACAGGAAACCCGAACGAACACATACATTCAAGTGTTGTGAAACGAAATTACTAAGCGGGTAAGAAATTGCGTAAAGAGTTGAGTTAGTAAAAATTTTATTGCCGTCGCTATGCGCGGGGAACCAACTAGTTGTAAAAATGAGTATTAAACATAGAATGTTTATGTTAACCAATTACCTTGGGTAGAAGTAACATACCCAGGTTCCCCTTGCAATTACAGAAACAATTGAATCATTACTCTTACAAAAATTAATGCAACTACTTGACTACTGACTCCTTACGCCACATAGTAGCTCACACTTCGCCTCAGAGTCACAATTCTCTCGTGCCAACAACTGATCTCAACTATCAAAACTGACTGAGCGACCGCTCTCAGAAAACAACATTGCTAAACCGCGTCTAAGAGCTACACACTCTGGCGTGCTCAGTTGCGAGAATGATGAGAACTCAGTCAGTCACTATATTCTTATAGCGACTCTCACACATCTATCTAAAATCATGGGTCTCTCACGAGTGCGCTATCGTAACCATCATCAATACTGTGTCTACTTCCACAAACCATTCACACACAACTCTACATACTGCTTTGATTTCTTCGCACAAAAGCGCCTATTCCTACTCACGCTAACACACGCGTTCATATACACTTATACACTTCTGTCTCATCCAACACTACGACTACCAAGAATCTCAACAGGTACACACGCACTCTTCCTCTACTTCTAGAGACTCCTACAGTCACACACAATACACCAAACACTGTACTATAACCATACTCACATTCTCCCATTCAGCGCATCTCTTTCTACATAATAGGGAATCTTAGTGAAACTCTCTCTAAAATGTATTCGTGAATCTTTTTTATTAAAAACCGAACAGCCACACGTTAACCAGGATTTACCACGTCGAAAATTAACATGTATTATCGATATGAGTCCCTGTGGGCTTACGTTGACACTTCACCTAGTCACCGTTGACCTTTTTTTCATTTAATTTTTTTTACTTTTTTTTCACTTAAATTTTTTACTTTTTTTTTCCTTAATTTTTGGTCACTTTTCTCCTTTTTTTTTACCTTTTCATTTTTTAAAAAAAAAAAAAAAAAAAAAAAATGATATAGAATTTTTTTTACCACTTAGAAAAATGACACTGATTTTTTTTACACTTATTATACTTTTAGTTTACGCAACTTAAAAAAATATAGGAAAAAATTTATAAACATATAAATTTTTCCTATAATTTTTTTTAAGTTGCGTAAAATAAGTGTAAAAAAAATTAGTGTCATTTTTCTAAGTGGTAAAAAAAAATTTGTATAAAAAATGAAAAAGTAAAAAAAAAAGAGTGAAAGTGAAAAAAAAATTAAGAAAAAAAAGTTAAAAAATTTAAGTGAAAAAAAAGTAAAAAAAATTCTAAGTGAAAAAAAGGTCAACGGACTAAAAGTGAAAATCAGCGTAAGTCACAGGGACCATTCATGTTAATTTTCGAAGTGGTAACCTGGTAACCTGCTAGTAGCAGGTTACATTATATATATCAATCAAAATTTAAAAGCATTTTGAGAATACTGGTAAAAAAATTAGTTGGATACGTATTTTGATCTTTTGAAAAATACTATATTGCGTATCTCTAACTTTCACCCTAAAAATAATGATCAAGGTTTTTTTTTTTTTTTAAATGAACTTCCGTTGTATGAACTTGTTCAAAGATCTTAAGTGCAAGATTTAAATAGAAAAATCTCAAATTATTTCAGCAAAGTTTGCTAGTCGATGAGCTAGTATTGGTTATGAATCTTAAGCATCACCTGCAATAAGAAACAACTGCACTATCATTCTTAATTGAGGAAAATATATCATACTAACTATTTAATTATGTGATAAAGTCGTAAAATACCAATGAACTTTTCAAAATTTATCGATTTGGTACGTGTACTTAAAATTATCGATTTGGTACGTGTACTTTCATAAAGTGTTCTCATTTGCACATTATGAAAGTACACGTACCAAATCGATAATTTTTGAAGTACACATACCAAATCGATAAATTTTGAAAAGTTCGTTGGTATTCTACGGCTTTATCCCTTTAATTATTACAGGTAGGCTACTTCTAGAGAGGATGATTTATTTAGACACGTACATGATAGACAATATAGTAGACATAAAAAATCTAGGTAAATCGTTTGATTTCTATAATGTTTTCATCTATGGATAAAATCAATTAATCAAATTAATAGTATAGCAACACATGGTAACCAGTATACATCAAGAATCGCGTTCAAAAGTAAGCGTAGACTAACAATTCTTTATTCTAACTTTGTCGTTATTCAATTCTCTATAGGATCATTAGACGTGTAAGCATATACTAACGATTTTTATTCTAATCTTGTCGTTATATAATTCTCTACAGCAGTAGACGTGTAATATACTTTTTTTTAACAAAGGACGTGTAATATACTAGTAGTATCTACCATTACACACTTAATCAGGGGCGGAGCCAGAATTTTTAGTTAAGAGAGGCTGTTAGTACAAAAAGTGTCTCGGGTCAAAAAGATGGATCTGGGGTTATTATTGGGCTGAGCCAATGAATGTGATCATGTACTAAACTAAGTGATGAGATGATTTCCTGCACAATCAAAGGTAAACCGTTAGTTTTACCGTGGGGGCGGACCTCACGATTATACTCCGGCGTGAGAGTAAGTATTCATGTTTGTCAGAGAATGTCAGAGTATGTGTGTGTAAAATGTGGTCAGAAGATCATACCTTGTGGGGTGTCAGAGTACTCCTTTTTATAGGTAAAGGTTTTCCTAATATTTCGCTTGTACCTGTTAGTGGGCCGAAGTGGGACCCTTGTCAGGCAAAGATCCGCTTGTAATCGTGACTTGCAGATATGGGTTTGCCTGACGGACTTCCGCTGACATGCGGAAGTATCCTCTGGAAGCTCTTCGTCCGTCTTGTTGCCTCCGGACCGTAGCCAGTTTGACCTGGCCTTAGTTTTGATCCATTCTGCTTTTTGATTGTCTTATTGGGCTTGGGCCCACGTATGCTTTATGTAGTCCAGGCCCAAAAGCCTGTTATACATGTTATACGTCATCAAGTCCCCCCGGTCTAGTATGTCTAGTGCGTGCGACTTTGTTGCGTGCGATAGGGGTGAGCAGAAAAAACCGAAAAAACCAAAACCAAACCGAAAACCAGAAAAACCGAACCGAAACTAAAAACCGATGGTTCAGTTTTTACTTTTTCAAAAACCAAAAAAAATCGGTTCGGTTTCGGTTTTCGTCCAAAAACCAAACCGTAAAAACCGAATCGAACCGAACCATTTTTATAATAATATATAACAAGCATGAGTGCCCGCGCGATGTTGCGGGGACGTTAATTTTTTTTTTTGTGCTCGTTTATTTCTTCGGTCTCATGTTTAATAGTTTGTTTCTTTCTTATATGAGTTTATTTGTTGGGCCTCATGTTTAAAGGTTTGTTATTTTGGCTATTTGGTTTTTTTTCATATAATTTTATGTGATTTGGGTAAATATGTGTTAAGCATGATTGCTTGCGCGTTGATGCGGGGCGTTAAATATTTTTTTTTGTATTTTGTGCGGGTTTATTTTTCCGGTCTTATGTTTAATAGTTTGTGTTTTTTATATGGGCTTATGTGTTGGGCGTCATGTCGTGGGTATTTTTTGATATGAATAAATCTGTACTTTTGTAATTTTTTTTCCTATTTTGTGCCGAACAATTTTTTTTTATATTATTTTGTGTGAGTTTATTTTTTCGGTTTCATGTTTAATAGTTTGTTTTTTTTATATGGGCTTATGTGTTGGGCCTCATATCGCGGATATTTTTTGGTCTGAATAAATAAGTACTTTTGTAATTTTTTTCCTATTTTGTGCCAAACAATTTTTTTTAAGTTACCTAGTTAAAGAAAAAAAAAAGTGCAAATGGGCCGGCCCAAAGTGGGAGCCCAAAAAAAACACTGTGGCAAGCATGGCAAGAAACGATGTCGTTTCTTGCCTAAAATTAATAGTTTGTTTTTTTATATGGGCTTATGTGTTGGGCCTCATGTCGCGGATATTTTTTGGTTTGAATAAATAAGTACTTTTGTAATTTTTTTCCTATTTTGTGCCAAGCAATTTTTGTTAAGTTGCCTAGTTAAAGAAAAAAAAAGTGCAAATGGGCCGGCCCAAAGTGGGAGCAAAAAAAAACATTGTAGCAAGCATGGCAAGAAATGACGTCGTTTCTATTTTTTTTCCTATTTTGTGGCAAACAGTTTTTTTAAGTTGCCTAGTTAAACCAAATACAAACGGTTTGAAACCAAAAAAACTAAAAAACCGAACCGAAAAACCAAAAAAACCAAACCGTTAAAAATCGAGCGGTTTCGGTTTTTGGTTTTATAAAAACCGAATATTTCGGTTTGGTTTCGGTTTTAGCCAAAAACCAACCCAAACCGAACTGTGCACACCCCTAGCGTGCGGTATGTATTACTAGACTTAGGTTCCGGTACTCTCCTTTTCTTTGCGTCCTCCGCGACTGCTTGTTTCTCCGCGACGTCTCTTTGCCCTTGTTACGTGGGGTATGGGCGACGTGGCCTCTTCGTGGCCTTTCACATTCTGACCGATTTGACTGTTCGGTCCACTTGCTCAACTGTCATCAATATTCTTACTTCTAATCCTAGCTGTTTCTCTTTGCCCTTGTTAGGCGGGGTATGGGTGACGTGGCCTCTTCGTAGCCTTTCACATTCTGACCGATTTGACTGTTCGGTCCACTTGCTCAACTGTCATCAATATTCTTACTTCTAATCCTAGCCGTTGACTCGGAGGTCATGGCCACATGTAAACATCTGGGGTGTGGTATATCATAAATCATAACATGATGACGATTCTTGGACTTGGCTAGTCTTTAGAGAAAGAAACACATGAGAAGATATTTTCTAGTGAGAGAAATATGTGTAAAATAAGAAAATGAATAAATGACTAGCTATCTCTTCCAAAGTTGGAAGAGGTATATATATAGTTCTTACAATAAACCGGAGATTAGTACCCGGTTAATTACCGAAAGTCATACGTTAAACTATTAACTACGAGCTATAATAAACAGTAAAATACACGGGGTGACCGAGTCTTTTTCTAATACCTAACAATCTCCCCCTAAGGGAGGTCACCCCTTAAAATACTAAACTTAAGCACTTTAATAATCAGCTCGTAGACTTTTGATTCTTCATTAGATAACTTGTACTTTTGATTAGTGATCTTTTGATTCATCATTGACTTGTCTTTGATTGTGAACTTGAGCTTTCATGAGATCATCAGCCAAATCTAATCTTTCATCATCTTGTAATGTATTGCCATCTTGTGCACTTGTGAAGAAATACACGATATCAGAGTTTGCGGAAGCTTTGACACCTTTATGAGATCTTTCATAACTTCATAACAAGTGTAGGTCGTGTGTCAACCTAACTCGCAGTTTTCCAGTGTCAACCTAACTCGCAGTTTCCAGTGTTAACCTAATTAGCAGTTTTTGCGAACCAAATTTGAAACTTCACTTGGACTAAAGATAAAACACATAAATTTGTTAACATAAATTATACGGTTCATTTCTTTGACTTGTAAAATCCCGTGAAACATTCACTTGTTTTCCTGGTTTTGTCAAAAATTGTAAAATCCTGTGTAGTTTCAAGACATAAAACACACAAAAGACAACTCATAACAACATAATTACTTTTAATCACCGCTCGATCACAAAGTAATCTTTTTCATCAACAAACCATAACAAAATCACTTTACCTACTTAAGATCTGATATCTATTCACAACATCAAAATGTCAAATACCAATACCAATTTGCAAACTCAAACATCGAATGCTCTTCACAATGCCATCATGGAAGCAAGTGGTAAATATCGTCTACCAATGTTAGCACCGGGTAATTAAGTTCAGTGGAAATCTAAAATCAAGAGATACATTGACACCAAACCTAACAATGAACTCATCCACTATTGTCTCCAGAATCCACCCTACAAATTCAAATGGACTGAGAAGATTGTTCTAGTTTCAGAAGGCAGATCAGAAACCATTATAAAAGGGTATATGGAGAACTACAAGAATGTTTCACAAGACATACGAGATCAACTGAATGCTGAAGCTGAAGTTGTTCAGATAATTCTAACAGGGATAGATAATGACATCTACTCCACAGTTGATGCTTGTCCAAATGCATGTAAATTTGGAAAGCAATTGAAAGGTTGAAACAAGGTAAATCAATCAATGTTCAAGATCTTGAAACAAATTTATATTGGGAGTTTGGAAAATTCACATCACGGGATGGTGAATCACTTGAATCGTATTACTCAAGGTTCTACAAGATGATGAATGAGCTTGTCAGAAATCAGTGTGATGTTACAAATCATCAAGTGAATGTTCAGTTCTTACTTCAATTACAACTAGAAAGGCAAAGGTTTGTGACACTCATTAAGCATAGTCAAGAATTGAAGAATGTCTCCTATCACAAACTTTATGACATTTTGAAGCAACACCAGACTGAACTCAATGAGATAAGAGCTGAAAGACTAGCACGTACTGCTAATCCACTTGCACTTGTTGCTCAACAACAACCAGTTTACCATCCTCAAAACCATCCTACTCACTACACTAACAATTCCTCAACCAGATCACAACAAGCTGCTACCAGAAACAGAGGTAAAGCAATTGTCAACTCTCTTTTACCCACTTATGATTAAGAACCTACTATGGTTGCTGAAGATGATGAAATGTCAAAGGATAAGGAGATTGATAAACTCATGGATTTAATTTCTCTATCATTTAAGAAAATATACAAACCTACCAACAACAACCTCAAAACTTCATCAAACAATAGTAGAGCAAATCAGGACAATACTCTAAGGATTAACAGAGGCACTGGGTATGATAATCAAAGGGTAGTTAATGTTGTTGGGGCTAGGGATAATGTAGGTACACAGGTGGTGCAGCAATCTAGGATTCAATGTTATAATTGCAAGGAATATGGGCATGTAGCAAGGGAATGTCAGAAACTAAAACGGGCAAAGGATGCAGCTTATCACAAGGATAAAATGCTATTGTGTAAGCAAGAGGAAGCTGGATTTTAGTTGAATGCAGAGCAAGCTGACTGGAGGGATGACACTGATGATGAACCTAAAGATTAGGAATTGGAAGCATATTATATGTGCATGGCACAAATTCAAGAGGTTACTCTAGATGCTGCTGACAATTCTGGACCCATCTTTGATGCTGAGCCATTGCAAAAGGTACAAAATAATGATGATAATTATAATGTGTTTGCCATTGAAAATGAACATCCTAAGCAGCCTGCATCTGTTAATGACATATATCTGGAGGAACAAGGTGACATTAACATCACTATTGATTCATTGGATATGTGTAATAATGGAGAAACAATTGACCAGGATAATGATGATCTTGCTAAAGAACGTGATTTGCTTGCTTCTTTAATTGAGAAACTAAAATGTGAAATTGATGACAACAAAAACCGTAATAAATTTTTGGACACATCAAACAAGGCTTTAGTTGATAAATTGAAATGTGAAATTAAGGATTTCAAAACGAAAAATAAGAGTTTAGAATCATCAAATAACCGTTTCAAAGAAGCAAACAATGAACTGTCAAAGACTAATCAGTTGATGTTCAAAGACCTTAAGAAGTTCCAAGCTGAACTTGATAGATATCATGATGGGAATTATGCGTCAAAGGTGGCAATTGATTGTGCAAAAGCTAAAGGGGATTTAATGTCATACAAAATGGAATCTAAAAAGTCATTTAGTGAATATACTCGAAAGATAAACAATTTAAATCAGACAATTTTAGAAATGAAAAGGGATCTTTTTGCACATCAAGAAACCATCTCCATAATGTCACAAGAAAAAGAGGCTCAGATTAAGTTTTACAAAACTTGTGAAGACAAAGAAATTGAAAAGGTCATTGCTTTAGAAAATAAGGTCAAAACTTTGGATGATATTGTTTACAAAACCGGTTTAACAAGATCAAACAAAAATATGCTTAATAGTAACTGTAAAACGAGTTTTTCCAAACTTGAGTTTTCCTCCAGAAAAGCTCAAGAGCGAATCCTCGACTGTATGATATAAGGTTTCAATACATGAAAAGTTGCTTAATGTAAGCCCTTGAATTTGACGAAACTTTCGTCTTGCCAAAGAAAGTTGATCAAAATTAAGTGATTTAATCAAACCTTTTGATTATGACCAGTTGAATAATCTTTATGATTTGTTCGTTCCACAACGTGAAAAGTCGTCTGAACAACAATATTTTTCAAAAGAGTCAAAAATGAGTCATACATCTGCTAAGAATGAAAATTCCAAAGAGTCTTTTAATAAACAAACAACTTTGTTAGAAAAACGAATGGATGAATCCATTTCGTGGGATTAAAAGTGTAAAAGCTCTAAAGAACTTATTACAAAAAATTAAAAGAATGTTGACAACGATTTTTGATGAAGTAGACTTCGTTGCAAACAAACAATCGCGAAAAGAACATATTTTGGTCACATAGATCCATTCATTCAAAATACAATTAAAGGAAATTTTTGTCCCTAAATTCGAAGAATCAATGCTGATTTAGAAAAATTTCACTTGTGTTTGAAAGAGGAAATGGTTGCTGATTTGAGATACTTTAATTCTCTTGAGCATGAAGTAGACTCTCTCAAATCTCAACTAGAAACTCAAAAAACATAGTTTTTGAATGAAATCGACCAACTTTCTAGGGAATATTGTTATGCTGATCACATGAATGCTATACTTGGTGTGTACACTGAACTGGATGAAGTTACTAATTTGCAATGTGATTATATGAAAGCTTTGGAAAAATGTGAATGTCTTGAAAAAGAGCTTTCAAAAAGGAATACAATGTCAAAAAGTTTGAAGCACTTCAAAAACACGCTATCAATCTTGAACTCGCTTTACAACAATGTCAAGAACAGATAAAAAGGACAAAGCTTTCAAAGAAAATCAGTCAAAAGTATTTCTAAAAGAATGTGAACAATATTTTGAAATTCAGGACTTGAAAGCTCAATTACACGACAAAGGAATTGCATTAAGTGAGTTGAAGAAACTTATAGAAAAGATGAAAGGAAAATCTGTGGAAACTAAGTTTGAAAAATCATCGGTTATTCGACAACCGAATGCTTTTAAAAGTCTAAGACAATCAATTTTAGGTAAACTGGCTACTTTTTCAGATTCTCTTGCAAAGACAGATTTTTCAAAGTCAAAGTCAGTTACCACAAATAATATGTCTAATGATTTTTCAAAACCAGTCACTGCACAGAATTTGCCGCAGAATGTGATGTCAATTTTAAAGAACACAAATGTGATTGCTCCAGGAATGTATAAAGTGCACACAAAGCCTAATCAAACCAGAACACCACAGTTGCCTCAAGACATTAGGAAAACTAACAAACGCGTGTCTTTCTCTACAGGAGTAATTCCCACTACTAATGTTAGCAGACCACAGCTTAAGAGCAATCAATTAGAAGATAGAAAATGTTTGTAACTGCGTGTAATGACAGTTTGAATGCTAAGACCTCGAATGTAAACTTTGTTTGTGTTACTTGTGTAAAATGTGTGTTGAATGACAATCATGATATGTGTGTTCTTAACTATATAAACAGCGTGAATTCTAGGACTAAAATGCCTATGGCTGTGCCTATTAGTACTAGAGAACACAAGCGAACTATGAACCAATCCGTTGCAACAACCCTTAATAGAATAGTTGCTTCAGAATCCACTAACCACAAACCTAGACACACTATTAGGAAGCTATATGAGCATGTTAGTAAGACATGTAGTTGGTGGTATCCTAAGTTTACACCATCTGGATACAAATGGAAACCTAAGTCCCAAATAGGAAATGTCAACACAAATGTTAGTATGCCTCTAGGAAATGCATCTAGAACTACTAATATTTTGGAACCTGGTATGTGCTTATATACACATACCCTTTTCCACAATAACCGGACTAAAATGACCAAAAACGTACCAACAATACATTTTATTTCTATGTTTTCTCTTATATTGTGCAGGAAACGGATATCCGACAAAAGGACGAAAAAACAAAGCTAAAAATGAAAAAACCGAGCACGGAATGGAAAAGCGTGAAAAGACAAAGTCAACCAAGTCAACCCCGACAAAGTCAATGCAGAAATCAAAGAAATGTTAAATGGGTCCACCCGTACCCATCTAATGGGCCGGTTCAGCCTATTTAAACATTATATGAAGACATTATAAGCCTTTAAGGCTTGAAATGGCCCAAAACCCATTATAACCCTACACGGCCCAATTCAAACAAATGGCCCAAATGCATTTAATGGCTGTTAAGCACTAAAACCCTTTAACACCAAACATCGTTAGTCCATAGGGACTGTTGGTGTAATAAAACCATACACCCTCAAGGGTCATTATTGCCAAACCACAAAAAGTTTACCACTACAAGGATGTTCATTGCAATAACATATATAACATTGAGGGACATAAGATGCCATCTCCCAAAACTTAAACCTAGTTAACTCAAAACAGAACCCTTTCCCGCCAAATACCCTGTTCACCTTTCCCTGTCCCTTTCTCCTCGTTTACTGTTCACACCAAGCCAAAAACATCACTCTCACTCATATATGTCCAAGTTCCACCTTGGCAATCCTAAACTCACCTATTGGACAAGGGAAACGACAACATGATTAATGGTTTAGATCGTTTTGCTTGGGGACCAAGATCATTCAATGGCCAAGATTACTTTGTGCTTATACTCACACAACAAACACAGCTTTGATTCTCTCTCTATGAAGAAGCACACCTCAAGAACCTTAGTATAAATATAAGCAGTTTGTAGCTTATTACCCTTTGTCGAATTTTAGTGTTAAGTCCATTAGTTTGTATTAACCTAAATTTGTACCATTTTAATTCTGTCTTTTTAATACATTGTCATTTAATTTAATTGTCATTTAAATTTCAGCTTGTAATCTTTTATTTTAATGCAAATTTAAGTGTTTTCTTTAAATTATTGTCATTTAAGTTACTTGTCATTTACATACTGTTTTATAAGCTTTTTTATAAGTATTTAAGCCATTAAGAGTTAAGGTAAAAGGAGGCGGGGGGGCGGGAGGGGGGGAAGGGGTAATTGTTTGTTGGGTGGTGGGTTGGGTAGGCTGGCTTTGAGGGTGGTATATGGATAAGTTTGTGAGAGAGGGGAAACATGAATTGATAAGATTAAACAAGTTAGAATTTATAGTTTATATCACAAAAAGTTAATAACAACATGAGTGGTTGTGTGTTTTAATGGTTGTTTCTTATTTAAGGATCTATTTTAAGGGTTTTCTGAGACGTTTAAGGAGATGTATTGGTGTAAAGGTGTTTGTTTGGGTTTTATAAACGACGAAGTAGAGTTGGAGAATATGGAGGAAGAGGATGTGGGGGGTGGGGGGTTTTTGTGGGGTAATTTTTTGTAGGAGTAGAGAAACAAAAGAAAAAAATAAACGCGCTCATACTGCGGCATTTTTATCATCTAGCTATACTCTTTAATGCACATAAATCAGCTATCAGTAAGTAGCTATTTCAACTTACAGTGAGCGAGAGAGACATAACAAGTACATACTCAATAAACATGACATCAAATTTAAAAGATAATCAACTCACACTAGTATAAAAAACATAGGTCTAATGCTGAGTAGATACTGTATAAATCTTTGAGAGAAAGCATAGGACCAAGAATAGATGAATCTGTCGCTGATCTAAATAAGGTTTCTGGCATTAGTGTTAGTGCTTCTGGGATCGCTGTACGGAAATTAAAAGTCAGATGACAGAGTGTGATTAAAAAGACAGAATGTGAAGAAATATGTACAAACTTTTGGCGGTTAATACAAGCACTTAATTGGTCATTATCATCCACTTAAGACATTGCGAACACTTATTGTCGACAGCATAAGGGTAATTAAAGTCTACTATACTTACTCACTATATTATTAGCTAATGTATTCTTGAAGCTATTATCAAGTGCTTATTGTTGTGTGGCTTCTATCATCTCAGAGCGGAAGTCTAAAGCTAGTCTTCTGTTGTCTGATGAGTTCTTAATGTCACTAACATGTTATATGCTTGGCCATTGCAAATGATGCTCTGGTCCCCCAGTCTTCTGTACTAACACTGATCTAAATCCATATAATCATGTTGTCGTTTCCGTTTGCACAGATTCCAATTTCTGTTCACAAGTTATTTCGCAAGTTTATAGAGAACTTGCCAATGGTGGAACTTGTGCACATACTTATGTCGTAGTGTCAGTTTAGTGATCGTATTTGAGCCTATATAGTGTCTTAGTTTATAACACGTAGAACTTCAGAGGTATCTTTTGGGTGCTTGAGGGAATATTGGTTGCGACAGTGAGTATCATGAGAGCGGGAGAGGCTATCTGAAATTTGCAGTTAAGAGCTAATGTTTACATAGGTTTCTTGGGAGATGGCTGAGTCTTATTCGCCTCAGATTAACTCATTCTTGCTATGTTATTATCGCATATAAGTCAATCCATTTGTATGGTCAAAGCAGTTTTGTGGTCTTGGACACAATAATGACTTGCGCTTACAGTGGTGTAAAGAAGTCTTTCTATACATCGAAACGTGTCATTTCGCGCTATGGACGACTAACTCGACTGTTTGAGGTATTAAAGATAGGGTCATTTAGTGTGTATGCAAAATCCTAACAGCTATTGGAAATGTCATATTCGGGCCATTTCGTTTGACATTGGCCGATGTAGGTGTCTATTATACATTAGGTTTGAGGCATTTCAAGCCTCTAAAACGCTTTATAATGTCCTCCATCACACTCTGACTAGCATGCTGTCATAGATTATTAGCCTGACAACACGGTTCTGCCTCCCAGACGACCACACCCCGCAACATCAAGTACATCCCCTACTCACCATATATCACCCCCGCATTTGACATAAAACCTCCCCCCACCTCAGGCTCAATGCAACGTCCCCCACAACAACCCCCACCGCATGCAAAAGATTTCTTTTAGTTGGTTTTTTAGAAATTTATCTTGCATTAAGTTATTTAAGGTCTTTAAAATTGGTTTTCAACCAGTTTTTATTCAAAAGTATCCTTTGAAAGTGTGGTGACAAACAGCTTCATAAGCTGCATGTAATTGATTGCGAGTCGGCGTTTTGCAAAAACCTGTTTTTAGACTTGGATTCTATGTGTACTTTTTAGTGGTCATTAGTTGCAGTAGTCTAGAGTCTGTTATGTACTTTTGTTAAAACCAATCTTTCAAGGTTTTTCTAGTCATAACTTCTCTATTTTCCTTCATTTCATTTTATCAATAGTAAAAAAGAATTTTTAGCCTTTAAAATTTTGAGATAAGCATCTTATTTCTCTTTTCTAGTCATCTCAAATACTATATTGACTGTTTTTTTCCATTTTAAAGCTTATTTTCCAGCTTATTTTTAAGCCTGCTTATGCTAGTTTTCTTTTTAAGAAATGTTAAAAAGTTGAACTCGGTGTGAGTAGCACTTTTTATTAGTCTTTTTCATTGATTATTTTTGTTTCAAACCCTATTTCTTTTGCTGTTTAAGAAAGGACTTAAGCTACTCTTTAAGCTGGTATAAGCTTAACCCATAAGGTTCCCTCTAACAACTTAAAAATTAAGCCCAAAAGGTGTCCCTTAGGTTGTTTGCCTGCCAATTTGCCCCATAGTGCTTATTGCTTAATTTAGCTTTTTTGTTTGTTTTTATTTGCTTATTTTGCTTAGATTAGCTTATTAGGTTTAGTTGCCCATCTGTTTTGCTAATTTCCTCATTTTTACTTGCTTATTTTGCCTTAAAATCCTTAACAGTTTTCCATTTAACCTTAGTATAAAAATAGCCCATTTTTGTCACATCTTTTTGCTTATTACAGCTTATTTTTAAGTTTTCTCAAAACTCTCTTTTTTAAAGTTGTTTATTTTGTCTTGTTTAATGAGTGTTTAAAAGAAAAATTAAAAAACTTTGGGAAATTATGAAGTCTAGGGTGAGCAAGGCTCGAACCCTGGACCTCACAACCTCAACCAAAGCTTTTAACACAACACACACAAACTACTCCGCCATTGGGTCTTTTCCGTTCTAGTTTGCACACATAAATCTTTTATACACGTTTTTCTCGTTTTAGCTTATAAGCCTTTTCGGCTTTTTCCCAGCTTATTCAAATAAGCTGGCAACACCATTTTATTTTTCATAGATTCTACTCATTCCAAAGTACTTTTCTGTATTTTTTTCAGATTTTTCTCGTTAAGTTTAGTATTTTTAATCATTTTTTCTTATTAAAACATTTTTTAATTCATTAAAAATTATTAAAAAGTCAAAAAAAGTATAATTCTTTTTAATTTTTTTTTTATCATTTAGGACCTAGGAAAATTAATTTTGCATTCGTAGGGTTAATTTTGTAAAATTTAGTTTTTTAAAGAACGGGTTTTGAACCCCGTTCTCGTTTTTTGATTTTAATCACTTTTAGCTTTCGTTTTTAGGTTTTCTTTAGTCGTTTTTTGCATTTTAATTGTAGAAAGTAGAAAACCAACTCCAAAAATCTCTAACCATTCAAAAACGCGATCACAAACGTAATTCGATTTTCAATTCGCACCTCGTTGGGAGACGACCCGAGGGATTTTTGATATTGCTTTGGTCAAAAGCAATTGATTTGAATATCTTGGAATTCTTATTATACTATATTATAATTGAATTATAATCTAACCCTTAAAAGTTGGTTATCAATTTTTGGCGCCGCTGCCGGGGAGGTGTGTACGATTATCGTGAACGCTTGAAGATTAGTTTTTGGATTTGTGAATATTTTCTTAAAAACCCAAAAATATTTTATTTCCAATTATTGTGAATATTAAGTAATCAAAAATACCATAATAAGTTCCAAATCAAAAGATTTAAAACTTGCCTTTGTGTCACTTGTTAAGTACGGCTCACCTTTAGAAGTTTAACAAACTCTAAGAGGGGTATAAGGAGGGTTGTTCCGAGGAACTACGACCCGAAAGGAGAAGGTTTTTAATAGCTTCGCGCTTTCCTGCTCCTCCGCTCCTTTGTGCGTTTTTCTTTTAAAGAGCTACCGTGAAGCAAGTTGATTATTGGTTTAAGTTCTTCGGTCTTAAAATAAATTGTTAATTAATCTCGAAAATCCAAAAATATTCTCCGTAACCTCAAACTCCGTTTAATTCTTTCTCTTATCCTCTAATTTGTTTAATTCTAATGACGTCATTCGAACAAGGTGAGTATATGGGGTGTGGACAACCATGTATTGGCTTTTATTGTTATCCATGTACATGTCAGCAGTGTGGTTTCAGTTTTAGTAATGGAACTTGTATAAACTGGACTTTTGGAGACGGAAAACCAGTCACTTGTTGCGAGTGTGAAAGCCCGTGAAATGGTGGATTTAGTTTGTTTTGCAATTCGAGAGCTGGAAATTCATCCGCTTATGATCCAAATTCGAATTCGTATAACGGTTCTCCAAACTTTTCCGACTACACTCCACAACCCCAACACGATACGTATTTTTGTGAGTTATGTGGGAACGATGCTCACTATGGTTACGATTGTCCGCCTCAAGTCCCGTTTATCTACCATCCAGGCCCGTGTTTCAATCAAAACTTTGATTATTTTCCACAAACTTCACCTAATTTTCAATGTGATCAATTGATCTTCGATAAGCCTTATTGTGAAAACTACGGGGGTCCTCATATGACTTTTCAATGTCAACTGATGAATTATTACGAACCTAATCTGTGTTATGATTCTAATTATTCTGGTTTTGACCAAATTGAACCCCTGCAGTTTCCCGTCATTCATCAACCTCCCCAAGAGATGAGTATCCAAGATATGGAGGATCTGAAGCAGCAGTATTTAGATGAAATGAAAACTTTAATTAATGAAAAGGATTATCGTAGTGGGAGAATTGATATTGAGATTAAGATTAATAAGCTTAAGGAAAATTTCAATGAAATGAGTATTGAAATTAATAAAAAGAAAAAGCTTCAGCTACTAGAGCAGGTAGCTAATCTTAGTACTTATCCTTTGCGACATTTCAACTCTTTTTGCTACGACGATGATGATGACGAGGAATATACTATTGCAATCACACCCGAGAAGCCCGTTGACTCTCTCATAATGGAGGATGAGCATCTTGACACTATTCCGGAAATGGAATCAGACGAATTCATAAAGTCTAGTGTTGAGAACCTTGTCCCAACCCCAAGTAAGTCCGAGGATTTCTCCGATATTGAAAGTGAGTGTGATGTGCCCGATTGTGATGATTCTCAAACGACAAATTTTTCAACGTTTTCCAATCATCTCTTCGACGATTCTACCTCTAGTGATGATGAGTCAAGCCATGAGGAGGTTATTCATGAAATGAGTTTTAAAACTTATTCGAACCCTCTTTTTGATCTTGACAAGGAAATCATTTCTAGTGAGTTTAATCCGATTCATAATGAAGACCTCGATTCTACGCCGAAAGATGTTCGTTTTGATGCCGAGTCTTATCTTCTTGAATCATTAGTCAATCATGATACCTTGATGGCTTCCCCTCCCAAGATTGATTTTCTTCTCGATGAGTTCGCCGATGAACTCACTCGTCTCCAATCAATTCCACCAGGAATTGATAATATCAACCTTGATCCGGAGGGTGATATTTTGTTTTTGGAGAGTTTGCTTTACGATAACTCTTCTCCCCGACTACCGGAAGCTTTTCAAGACAATTCTAATACTATCATCGAGTCTCTTCCCACATTTCCTATCCCCGTTGACGATAGTGACTCTTTTAGGGAAGAGATTGATATATTTTCCGGTCCAGATGACTCAATACCACCGGGTATTGAGAGTGATGATTTCGACTCGGAAGATGACAATAATTCTACTTCCCTTCCCGAGTTTGATTCATTTCATGTTGATTATCCCGATTCAGGAGATTCAACCATTAATGTGGTGGAAGACATCCCCGTGGATGTGCCTAATATTTTGCCCACCTATCCCGCCCTTCTTATGGATTTCGACTTCATTCCTTTTCATAATGATCTCGGATCCGATCCTGATGTTTCTTCTCCTTCCGGAGATAGAAACAAGATTTACGATCCGAGGATATGCAATGAAGTCAAATCCACGAGATTTCTTGCTCCTCTTTCCCCCGTGATTGATACTTTACTTCCATTTTCATCTGAAAATGAAGACAAAGTTTTCAATCACGGTGTTCTTGCTTATAAGGAGAAATCTCCTCCTTCTTCATCACATCGGGCCTTTAAAGCTTCCAAGCTTTTTCATCATAAAAGCCCGATGTTGATTCATGAAGACAACACTCCTAATTTGGGTGTTTGTCATCCCCATTTCTATCCCCCTTGACAAAGCTCAAGTATGGGGGGATTGGGTCAAGCTAAGTGACCTAAAACAAGCGCTTCATGAGAGGCAACCCATGCTTATCCGTAGTATGATAATATTAGTAATGAATAAGTGTGTTGTTGTGAGAGGGCTCGCCTCTTCCATTTTCCGTGTTTCGTGTTTTGTGATTATATGTCCAGGATTGCCTGGATTTTTGAAGCCTCCTGTGCTCTCGGTTTTTGTCCTTCGTTTACTAGAGCTTCACATCCTCAATTTCATTTTGGGAATCCGATATCCAAATCTTATCGACTAACGTTTATCTTTAAGCATACTTAATAAACGGCTTAGTATTTACGTAGAGACCATTCTTAAAACATTAAGGACATGTTTAATTCTAGTATGGGGGGATCTATCGATTTGATTGTGCCTGTAGTTGTTGTTTTCACGTAATCCTGTTTTTACCACCAAAATTTCAAAAAAAATGAAAAAATTTAAAAATTTTCAAAAATAAAATAAGTGTTTTGTCACAATTTTGACTTTTCTGCTGGGTAGAATAAGAATAAATTTTTATTCGATCGAGCGTGTTGAGCTCCGCTCTAGCTGTTCCTTAACTTTTAGACTAAGCATTCGCGAAACTTCGCGAAGAACGAAAAATAATAGAGTTAAGTATGAGTTGGATGCTAAACAAGGATTATTTGGAAATCTTAAAAGCTCATGTGTGTAATTTGTGGTTTTTTCCCATAAGCTCCTAACCGGACTAATAATACGTGCTCTTTTCGAAAACTAAACTTAAATCAACAATTTTTGAAGTATGGATGATATCAATAATTTTAGTTTAAATTTATATTTAAATTTTCTAAAAAGAAATTTTCTCTATATCTTGGTAGTATAAAAAAATGAGAAATAATTATAAACTGTGGGCTAATAAAAGTTTACTGCATCTTGCCGGCTCACAACCGATGTTGTAGTCTTCTAAATAAGGCACATAGTAATTATCCAAGACTGATAAAAGTTTGCTGTATCTTGCCGGCTCACAACCGATGTTGCAGCCTTTTAAAAGGTCGATGATTTTCTTAAGAATGAATAATTATATTAAGTGTAGCAAATGTGAGTTAATAAATATAGGGAAAATCTCTTTTTCTTAAATTTAAATATGCTTTTGAACTAAGACTATTTCATTTTAAGTTTTTCTAAATAAGCTATATGTATACGGGAAACCTAAGAGTTTTTGAAACCAAAGGTCCGTGAGTCCCGATACTAGTCTCTGTGGGATGTCAAAAGCCTGGTCACTTAGCCGCAAGGTTGGGATGTGCCGAGACGAAAGTCGCTACATGGGATGATCTCGCCTTCAAACTCATTATTCTCAGGTGAAACGTGAAGCATAGATTTTTGTAAAACGTTGATCCATGGTTGAAATTCAAAATGGCACATTCACCTAATATATAATAATTGTCAGGAGTGAAAAGTTCACAAGTTGCAAATACGAGTAGTGTTAGCATCTTTACTTATACTTAACGGTGATTTCGTTTTAAGCTTGGTTTGGAATAAGTGAAAAGTCGGGAACGATGAATTTATTCTTTTTTGGGCATTTTAGGATTGAAATGCATCTTGTTATATGATCCCTAAAGTTATAAAAATAACAAAATTCAAACGTTCTAGTTAGTTGCTTAATATGAAAAGTACAAAAAAATGAGAAAAAAAGAAAAATAAAAAAATATTTTTGGTAGTTAGTGTATATATTTAAAAATGATAAAAACGGGGCTTTTCAAAGCTTTTGATTCTTTATTTCCCCTTGGCGAACACTTAGCTACTTTTCGAGGTTATTAGTCGAGGGGGATTGAGGGTCTTAGTTTTCTAAGTGCTTACTTATAGCATTGCGTGAGGACACGCAATAGTTTAGTATGGGGGATTTTGGTATGTGCTTAATTACATATACCATTTTCCATTTAAACCGGACTTAAACGACTAAAAACGTACCAAAAATACATTGTATTTGTATGTTTTCACTTATATTGTGCAGGAAACGGATATCCGACAAAAGGACGAAAAACGAAGCCAAAACGGACAAAACCGAGCACGGAATGGAAAAGCATGAAAAGTCAAAGTCAAAGTCAACCAAAAAGTCAGCAAGGTCAAAGTCCAAGTCAACCCCGACAAAAGTCAAAGTCAAAGACGAAACCGAAACCGAAGAAAAACTTAATGGGCCAACCCGTACCCATCTAATGGGCCGGGACAGCCCATTAAGCTTTTATTATGAAGACTTATAAGCCTTTTAAAGATAAAAAGGCCAAATTCCATTTTAACACCAAACGGGCCAAAACAGTTAAAAGGCCCAATCCTTACTTAACCCCCGTTAAGCCCTATACCCCTTTCACCTTTAACCCTCGTTAGTCACATAGGACTAACTTTGCAACACCATTATATAACCTGAGGGACCAAATCTGCCAAAACCCCTAAACTATAAACACCACAAGGACCTAACATGCAAAGCACTTATACAAGTTGAGGGGCGATATTTGTCAACTCCCCAAACTCTTACCCTGTATAACCCAAAAACAAATTTCCCGCCAAATACCCTGTTCACCTCCCCTGTCACTTTCTCAGCCTCGACTACTGTTCCAACCAGCCAAAACATCACTCACTATCACACCCCCACCCCACTAGAAGCCATTGCCACCTTGGCAATCCCAAACCTCCCCATTGGACAAGGGAAGAAGACAATTAATCAAGGGACACGATCAAAAGACTTGGGGACCAAGATCATTCAAGGGCCAAGATTTACTTTGGGACTTCCTCTCACATAACAAACACACCAGCTTGAAGCCTCTCAGCAAACAAGCACAAGAGAAAGCACTTGAAGACTTAGTATATATAGGGCTAGTTAGCTTATTTTTCTCTTGTCGAATTTTGTTTAAGTCAAAAGCTTGTAAACAAGTTTGTACCATTTTATTACTGTCTTTAATTACTTGTCAATTTAAATTCCTGTCATTTACTTACTGTCTTTGTAATCCTTATTTTTCAAGTTAATGCAATTTTAAGCTTTCCTTTAATTTCTATCATTTACTTTAAATTGTTTTTAAATACTGTGTTTTAAGATCTATTATAAGCTTTTGAGACATCAAAAGCTTGTTTGAAAGTTTATTTTAAATTCTGTCAAAAAATTCAAAAATCACAAAAAAAATCAAAAAGGAATTCTCTCAAGCAAGGAGCAAGGTTTATTATGGATGGCCTTGGTTTAGAGCTTCATAGGAAGCACATAGGATTGGATTGAGTCTTTGAATCATTGCCAAAAAGCTTGGACCCTTGTGAGTTTTCTTATTTTTCCATTTATTGCTTTTTACTGTTCAAGTGCTTATTTCCTGCTTATTTATGCTTATTGTCGCTTATTATGTTGTTTTATGCTTATGAGTGCCTTTTTATTGCTTAGTTGTCATCTATTTTAAGTTATTATGCAAAACTGTCTTTTATATGCCTAATCTGCTTATTGCTTAATTTCTTGTTTATAGTGCTTATTGCTTTGTTCTTATTGCTTATTTTAGCTTAACTTTACTTATTTATAATCAGCTTTTACAAATCTTTGCTTAAAACCCTTTAAATCAATTTAAAAATTGGATTTTAGAACTTAAAGGGGTGTTTGGCACAAGAGGTCAAACGGGTCATATTGGTTTGAAAAACCTTTTGGGTCATTTGGGTATCTTGCACAAACCTTTGTTAGTTGTTTTAAGCTGATTTGAAAAGGTTTTTAAAGTTAAAAGAGAGTTTTTGAGTTTTTTCTACTAAGTGTATTAAAACTGTGGTGACGGCACAGTTGATAATGCTTATGTGATTAAGATATTTTTAACCAGTTTTTTTAGTCTTGTTTTATGTTGTTTTTATGTCCTAATGCAGTAGAGTTAGTGTCTTTTCTTTTAGTCTTGGTTTGTTAAAATCTGTCAAGTTTTTAGTTAAGTATCTTTAGTCTAAAATCTGTCTTTTTAAAATTCAAATTTAGGGTCCTTAAAAGTGTTTTTAGAATCTAAATTTTTGAGCATAAGCTCTTTTCTTGTCAAACTCCATCTGTTT
>BQNB010041405.1:6043-23424 GCA_026074375.1 Tanacetum coccineum
ATCTTTCAATTTTACCATCCAAAATACAATGTGCTTGTTGATTGAATGATTATGCTAGATGAAATTATTATGCATTTTTAGATTTTCTATGCCTAACTAATTGCCTCTACAATCCCTTTGCCTTAGACTAGCATTATTACATCTAGATAACAAAGTTAGAATTAGTTGATTCTTGGGCAATAGGACTTGCTAAAACTTATTGTCACTAGCCTCATATTTTTCTGCACTAAAGTGTCAAACTGAGGATTCTGGGAAAAATTCGCCATCCTTAGAAAACGGCCCTCTAACATATCTGGGACCTTCGGTATTTAAGGGACCGCCTTCAGGAGGGAATCAAATTTTTTTCACTGTTCTCTTTTTCTGCAAGTTTGACTATCTCTATCCTAGCCTCAGCTGTCATTTCCCTGTTTAGACACACACCTTTTCACCTCTTCTTCATCAACCACCATGCTTTTCCATATTCTCTTTCTCATCCAAATATTTAAACCACTTATCACCTTCATTAATCACCACCTTCCTACTTCTACTTGATCTAAATGAGCTTCTCAAACCCTCCTCCAACCTTCTCAAGAAAACCTAGAATTTTGGTTAGACAAGTTTGGAGAAAAACTACTCATGTACCTCAATCTTCAACACCTTCTCAAAACCCTTCACCGCCATCACCACCAAGAAATAACCCTCAACCTCCTCCATCATCTTTCCTTAATGAGGAACAAATGGCAAATCGACTACAACACATCTCCCAACTTCTAGAAACAAACCTCCAACATGCAGCTAATTCCTACTCTCAAATACCACCATCTTCGCGCTCTCATCCATCACCTCTTATTCACCCCACTACTCTTGACCAAGTCAACTTTCACTATAGTTGTTGCATGTATACTCGTAATCAATTCCAATCCATAAGGATTGAACTTGACTTCATTCAATTCCTTTTCACTCGTCCTCCGTATCATGCTCCACCCAACCATGCCTCACCAACCTCTCCTCTCTCTCCTCCCCACTATTAAACATTCTATTATGTTTAATCTATCTAAATAATCGACCACCCATCCTTTTGTTAAATCACCTCCTACAAATCAAGAATCAACTACTTTAATGTTTCTTTATGCTATACGCTTACTTTCTAGTCTTGTAATATTCATACTCTTCAAGTATGAATTTAATCTATTATGAATGAATGGTATCTTATTATTACAAAGAATGTGTATGCATTATGAACTATATGGCTACTTCTTTTCTTTCTCTACATAGCCATGTACATATATTTGTCATAATCATTGATACTTGTTAGAAATGTTTTCTTGCACTTGTATTTCTAACTTGATTTTGTAGCAAAATATCATAAGCTCGATCCTTTGGTGCCCCAAACAAGGGGGAGTATACATCAAGGGGGAGTCTTGGCATCGTCGAATTCTTTTTCTCTACCTCTCGACGATTAACCTTTTTGGATTCAACAAAAAGAGGGAGAAATGGATTAAAACTTAATAATAACTTGAACAATTTAATTTTATCATGAATGAGTTTATATTTTGTCATCATCAAAAAAGAGAAGATTGTTAATACAATTAATGCTTAAAAACGTTATTTATATTTTTTGACTCCTCTACGTTTTGAAGATGACAAAATGTAAAAACATTCACGATAAAAATAAATGTTTACATGTTATTAATCATAAACTTCCATTTCACTTCCTATGGAATAGTTGTGCTTGTTATGTTCGCTTTTTGCCTATGCAACGGGCTGAGATGTGGGACTCACCCACATCCTTTGTACTGAATCACTTTTTTTGGAGTAATACATTTACCGGGGAAACCCTTTACCCAAAAAAAACTTCCATTTCGACATAAATCACTTAAGGTATGGATAAACAAATCATTAAACTTAATTAGTGATCAAAAAAATAATTTTTCTTCTTAATCCATCACATTTTTACAAAACTATATAGTTTTCATAATTACACAAAAATAGTTTGTTAAATAAAAATAATGTTTTATTTAAAAAAAATTGAAATTCAAATTCCCCCGCCCCCTAAAAAAAAACTGACTACAACTCACCAGGATAAACCTTCCCCACAAAAAGACAAAAATCGGAGCGTCAGTCTAGGGCGACCCCCTTAGTGTCTAGGCGGCCCCCAGATATATATGGGACCGCCAAAACCACCACCAGCTGACCGTTGGAAATTCCTGGCTAAAAAACTGAACTATTCTCAACAGAAAAACAGACCTCTTTGCATGATTTTTTCAGTCTTCTTTCTCTCTCTAAACCTTCTTTCTCTCACTAAATAACTTGATCACTAACATAGTTTAATCTTGTTTTAAGTGATCAAATCTCATCTTCTATCTTCTTTCTTCTTCTATCAAGTGCAAGAGAAGAACACTTATAACACCTCATGTTTTAGGTCATTGTATGACATTATGTAATCCACTAATTATTTTTAGGGTTTTACGCGTTTGCTTTTAAATCGTAATCGTTAAGCTAAATCGCGTAAACTAAAAATGATCATTCAATGTAAATGGGCATTAAACAATTAAATGTTTACATCAAGCAAGTGTTATATGATTATTTAGAGGATAATTATTATCATTGCACATTTTATTTTTATTGGTTACGTTAAGTGTTTACGTTTCGCGATAAAATACGTTAAAGCCTTCCTGGAAGCACGTTAACTTATCTACGCTTCATCAAATACCTAAAATTTATACCCAATACTTAAAGTTTATTTAAAACTTCAAGTATTTATCATATTATACATATTCTTCATGAAAGAATTCAAATCAAACTCTACCATGTGCAAGTTATACATTTTATTAAGTCTATGCTACATTATACTTCATATAATGCAAGTATACATTATTTAAAAGACCAAAAGCATATCCTAACTTATACACATATATAATTTCGTGTATAATGACTAGAAAAGCCAAGATGAGACCAAGAACCATCACAAATATCTTCATAAAAGATATAGCATGCAACTTGAACCATGACTCATCTATGACTAGCCAAATTTTATCAAATAAGCCCTAGCTTCTTTCATAAGCTTTGCCACCTTGCATACTTCTACTTGACACAAATATCTTCATACCTTGCTATATATATGCATGCACTAGTGTTAAGGGAGTGCATACTCTTCATTTCATTACTAGAAAAACAAAAACAATCTCTCTTTCTCTCTTACAAAGCCCACGGCTTAAAACCTCAATAATACACAATCCATAGCTTGATTTTCTTTCCCCATATTAGTGTTTACATATCATACTTAAGGTATTCTAAGAAGAATTTAAGGGTTGGATAAGCTTTGAAAGGGTTTTAACAAGATATTGCAAGATTAGGGGTTTTGGTTGAAATTAGGGTTTTCACCTAATATTTTCAAGCCAAGGTTGTTAATCACAAGGGTGTGATTGTTATTCTCTTCTCTAATCATCCAATCAAGGTTATATATAAAGCTTAATCTATTCATATTTAAGATTTTATGTGTTCATATGCTTTACTTAGTTAAATCACCATCTAGGGTACTCTTGAATATGTAAAATGAATTTTTACTTATTGTCAATGTTTTGTGAACTTATTTACATGCCATATGGATGCTAATATGATGTTAAAATGGATGTATAAGTGTTTTAACATGATGGTTAAGAGTAAACATATATATGAACAAATTAGGGTTTCTAAAAGTTTTCTTATTAAGTTAGATGTGAAAGTATTGCAAGGACTTGTGCTCTTGATACTATGGACTCTCTTGGACAAAACATGAGCTAATAGACTTAATATATGTATGACATAAGATATAAATGTTGTAAAGTAGTTGTAACAAGGTGTTGAAGCTTAATGGTACTAAAATCAAGCTTAAAACATGTCTAAATCACAAAAATACAAACCCACTGTTTTAATTCGATTTTTGACACAGCCATATTATGTTTTAGAAAGATAGTACACCTCATGACGTTTCCAAAATGATAAGAAACTCGAAAATCCGATTTATAACGAAGAAGATACGCTAGTTACAAGTTTACGACGCTAAATACTTTATAAAACAAATTTTATAAAAAGTTACTATTCATGGCAGAAACTTATACTTTGTAAACATCAATAATATGATAAAACTTTCAATTACGAGAACGTGTTCGAAAGAATCGCTAAAAACGGAGCTATAACGAATAAGATACGACAAAAACGGGTTTTACGTTAATTAAAAGTATAAAAACGATTATATAGCTGTTATGAACAGTAAAAACACTATTCATCACAGAATCTCAAAAACCTAATAATGTGATTTTATGATCACTCGTCTTAATACGAAAGCGTAGGCGTAAGAAACGCGAGAAACGGGCTTAAAACGACAAATTATGTCATGTTTTACTAAAGGCAATTATAAACGTTTACTTTATAATACGATTTCACTTAAAAACAAATAATGGTGATATAGCTAGTATAGATAATATATGTTATTAGTTAAGCGCACGTGCTATATTACTAGGGAATTTCATAATGAGGCTTCTTCGGATGGCGTATTGACGAGTTGTTGGATTTACGATTTAAAGTGTCCTAACTCCTCGTACGTCATGTCATGACCTCTTAAAATTATGATTGCCCGAACGATAGTAAAACATGTATAACTATATATATTATAATACAGATGTTATTAACACGTACTTGAATACTGATTTCAAAACGACCTATAATAAAACTAGGTTGCATTCGAAGCGTTAGCGTGACGCTTTTACTTGTGATATTTTGTTATCAGATACTCACACAAGGTGAGTTCATAGCCCCTATGATTACAATTATTAATTTACAGGGATTTTTTAGGGTAGAAACATATGCAGTTTTTACAAATTGGACGCAAGTGTACATTTTATCTTGATTACGTGTTTGCCTAAGTAGCGATAACCCACTATGCCCATGAATCAGAACTAACAATTACTTAGAATGTGAGCGTAGAGTGATAAAGATAGATCTATTTGGGATTGACCTCCCCGTTTGGGTGACCTAGCTATCATGGAAATGAACGTATATCATAGTTGGATACAGGATGTTTAAGGGTTGAACCTCATCACGGGCAATGTAGGACAATATTTATAATTGGATTCAATTATGTCGAGCTTCGGTTCATGAGCTTAGTCAAACTTAATAGCAATTTTGTGATGTCGTGTGCATCTGATGCATTATCACTGGGAAAGTCTTGCGGTCCTGCATATACATTTACATAAACCTATGAAATTCACCAACTTTATGTTGACGTTTTTAAATGCAATGTTTTTCAGGAGGTCATTAAGCACGAGTGCAAGGATACATTTGTGTTTAATATTTGAGTCATGCTTTAAAGATTTATGTCGCATTACATTTTGTATATCTGTTATGTGCTGAAATCTTTGTAATAATAACAAGTAACCAGTGAAGTTCGGGCTTTGTTAACACATACTATATTAAATCCAATTTAACGTTACAAACCGACATTTTTTGGTCGTTCTTATATTATCTTGTGTTATTGATCTAAGAAGTAACACGCCCCGGACCCTTATTCCGCTGCGACCCAATTTGGGGGTGTTACAGATTGGTATCAAGAGCCAAGGTTATAGAGAACCAGGTCAAATGTTTTTGCTGGACTATAACCGTTTTCAAACATTGCATTCATACAAAGGGGTTTTCACGGGCCACACATGCACTAATTGTGCATTAGTCGGAATTAGGCCAGATGCATGCAATGATTGATATACATGTTATATAAAAAATGAATATTTACTATAAATCTTATATAAGCATACTTATATAAGCCTAATTTTGATTTCAGATATTACAATTCATATTCTGATCATTCTAATCATTTTACATACCCATCATACCCTTTCCCAGTTGAGGACGATTCAGACATGGTACACATCAGTATCCTTTCCAGTTGAGGATGATTCAGACATTGGTTCACCAGGAGTCGATGGACCACCCATTATGCCAGAAGACCCATATGCTTACATAATGGCTGCTTATGAGGTTCCACCATCGCCTGACTACATACCTGGACTTGAGGTTCCACCATCGTCTGACTACATACCTGGCCCCGAGGAGCCGCAGTCACCTCCCCCACTGGACTTTGTTCCTGAGCCGATGTACCCTGAGTACATGCCACAGTAGGATGAGATACTCTCAGCCGAAGAGCAGCCACTACATGTTGCTGCTGCCTCACCCACTGTAGATTCACCAGGATATGTTCCTGAGTCTGATCCGGAGGAGGAGCCGGAGGAGGACGATGAGGATCCCGAAGAGGATCCAGCTGACTACCCTGCTGATGGGGATGATGATGATGATGAGGATGAGGACGAGGACGAGGATGAGGAGGAGGAGGAGGAGCACCCAGCTCCGGCCGACTCTGTCCCACCGGTACACCGTATGACCGCCAGGATATCTATCCGGGATGAGCCATCCATATCACTTCCTCCTAGGGAAGAGGTCGAGAGGCTTCTTGCCTTAACCACCCCACCACCATCACCACTTACTCCACTATCATCTCCATTACCACAGATACCATCACCACCATTACCTATACCATCACCACCACCCAATAGCCCTACTCATATTGAGATTCCCGAGAGTTGTTTACCTCTTCGGAAGAGGGTGCGTTTTGCTTCTCCCACCCCTAGTCATGAGGTCGGGGAGAGTTCAGCAGCCGGTGCTGCTAGGCAGGATAGACCTACCATAGCGAGGGACGACCCTTATTCCATAGCGAGGGAGGACCTTTATGGATTTGTCGATGTGGTTGATGTCCCTCCTAGATGTTCGACGTCTAGGGAGTTAGACTATGACATTACGGATACATGGGATGATCTGGTAGGAGCCATCGATGAGATTGCACCGACCACCCTAGAGGGGGTCAATCAGAGGGTTACCGATCTTGCTACCATTGTTGAGCAGGAGACTACCAGCATGTATGGTATTATGGAAGATGCTCAAGATGACCGGTCTCAACTGAGAGGCCGAGTCAACTTGTTGTATAGGGATAGGCCTGTTCATCGTCGTTTAGCAGTAATGATAGAAAGAGAGGCTAAGATGGCTCGTGAGGCTTGGGGGCTATCCATGGATGCTAGCGACTATGCACGTTCAGATGTTATGTCATTACGTACTACGGTAGTGGCGCAGAGTGCATTGATTTCAGAGTTACAGTCAGCAGATCACAGGAGACAGAGGGTGATTTCAGAGTTGTTGGCATCAGACCACAAGAGACAGGTTTAGTTGACTAAGACATTGAGGTTGCTGAAGGGACTACAGACACAGATGGTCGAGTTTCAGAGGCAGCATGGACCTGCAAAAGGTCCGGCATGGCCTGATGCACTAGGAGAGGCTAGTCGCAGTTCCTAAATTTGGTTATGTTGTAGCTATGCTATGCAGCCTGTTAAGTATTATGGGTTATTCCCAGCTAGCAGACTGTATAGATCTTTTGTTTTGTTTAGCTACCCAGTATAGGTCTTTTGTTCAGGTATTATCTACCTTGTACAGCATACTAAGTGTTACGGGTATATCCCGGCTAGTATGGCTTTAGGTTGTTTCTTTTGTCTTGTAACCTAAGTGTAGTAATCATCTTGTATCTGAACCGAACATGTATGTTTTTCCAAGTTATATATGAAATGGATGGATTACGTTATCTATGAAATCGAATTTATTATAAATGAATGTCGATTTGGTTATACCACGATAAATTTCGATAACAGTTGTACATTTCATTATGTGATGTGATCTCGTTTTATTTAATGTGTATATGTTATGTCATAATTATGATTTTATGAAATCTAACGGGTATTATGTTTTCTTGTGATTTAAAGAAAATGGCACCAAAGAGAAGGACCACAAGGTTAAACCCAGATGCAAAACCAACACCATGATGCAACCAGAAATGGCAATGATAGCCATACTTCAGGAACGGGTGCCAGAAGGCCTGTGCAGGTTGCTCGTGAATGCACCTACCCGGACTTCCTAAAATGCCAACCCTTGAACTTCAAGGGCACTGAGGGAGTTGTTGGACTCACTCAGTGGTTTGAAAAGATGGAGTCTGTTTACAGCATAAGCAACTGTACAGTAGCATGCCAGGTCAAATTTGCTACGTGTACCCTGCAAGGAAATGCTCTTACATGGTGGAACTCCCACGTTAAGACCACTACTCATGAAGCTGCCCATGCAATGCCATGGAGGACACTGAAAAAGATGATGACAGACAAATACTGCCCAAGGGGCGAAATTAAGAAGTTGGAGTTTGAAATGTGGAATTTGAAGGTGAAGGGTAACGATGTGGTAACCTATAGCCAACGTTTCCAAGAACTGGCACTAATGTGCGATCGGATGTTTCCGGAAGAAATAGACCAAGTTGAGAAATATGTCGGTGGCTTGCCCGACACGATCCATGGCAGTGTGATGGCAACTAAGCCAAAAACTATGCAGGATGCCATTGAGTTCGCCACTGAACTCATGGACAAAAAGATCAACACTTGGGCTGAACGTCAGGCTGACAACAAAAGAAAGTCTGATGACACCGCCAGGAACAACCAGAATCAGCAACCAAACAAGAGACAAAACACTGGAAGAGCTTATGCCGCAGGAAATGGTGACAGGAGACCATACGGAGGGCCTAGACCTCTGTGTCCCAAATGTAACTATCACCATGATGGTCCTTGTGCTCCCAAATGCCACAAGTGCAACCGATTTGGTCATTTAGCTCGTGACTGCAAGAATCCCCCAAATGTCAACACTAGGGCTAATCAGAGGGCTTGTTTTGAATGTGGTGCTCAAGGGCATTTCAAGAGGGATTGCCCAAAATTGAAGAACAACAACAACCGGGGTAATCAGGTTGGAAATGCCAAGGCTCAGGCAAAGGTGTATGCCGTGGGCAATGCAGGGGCAAACCCGAACAACAATGTCATCACGGGTACATTTCTCCTAAACAACCGATATGCATCTATTTTATTTGATACCGGTGCCGATAGGAGTTTTGTATCTACTGCATTTAGCTCTCGAATTGTTATCACTCCAACTGCATTAGATCATGATTATAATGTCGAACTAGCCGACGGGCGAATTGTTGGGTTAAACACTATTATTCGGGGTTGTACGTTAAACTTCTTAAATCATCCTTTCAACATAGACCTAATACCCGTAGAACTAGGTAGTTTTGACGTGATAATTGGTATGGATTAGTTGGCAAAGTACCATGCCGTTATTGTTTGTGCGGAAAAGATCGTTCGTATTCATTTTGGAGACGAAATTTTAATCGTTCATGGTGACGGAAGCAACAATATTCACGGGACCCGATTAAACATCATCTCGTGTACTAAGGCTCAAGAGTATTTAACGAAGGGATGTCACGTATTCTTAGCAAATATCACCGCAACCAAAGACGAAGACAAGTCAAAGGAGAAACGACTTGAAGATGTGCCAGTTGTTCAAGAATTTCCTGAAGTCTTTCCTGAGGACTTGCCGGGTATACCACCCACTCGACAAGTGGAGTTTCGAATCGATTTGGTACCGGGTGCTACACATGTAGCATGAGCACCATTTAGCACCGTCCGAAATGAAGGAACTAGTGGAGCAACTGCAGGAACTTACGGACAAAGGCTTCATAAGACCAAGTTCCTCACCCTTGGGAGCTCTGGTTCTGTTTGTAAAGAAGAAAGATAGGTCTTTCCGGATGTGCATCGATTACAGGGAATTGAACAAACTGACAGTAAAGAACCGCTACCCACTCCCAAGGATCGATGACCTATTCGACCAGCTGCAAGGGTCGAGTATTTATTCAAAGATCGATCTGAGGTCAGGGTATCACCAGTTGAGGGTTCGAGAAGAAGACATTCCCAAGACTGCATTCAGGACTCGATACGGTCACTATGAATTCCAAGTCATGTCTTTTGGATTGACTAATGCACCGGCCGTGTTCATGGACCTTATGAACCAGGTGTGTAAACACTACCTGGACAAGTTTGTAATTGTCTTCATCGATGACATTTTGATCTACTCTAAAAGTAAGAAGGAACATGAAGAACACCTTAGGCAGATCTTGAAATTGCTTAAGAAGGAAGAATTGTACGCCAAGTTCTCCAAGTATGAATTCTGGATCTCCAGGGTACGATTCCTCGGTCATGTGATTGACTATCGAGGTATTCACGTTGACCCTGCCAATATTGAATCTATCAAAGATTGGACGTCTCCTAAAACACCAACAGAGATTCGCTAATTTTTGGGCCTTGCCGGCTATTATGGAAGATTCATCGAAGGGTTTTTAAAGATCGCCAATTCAATGACCAAACTCACCCAGAAAGGTGTCAAGTTTGATTGGGGCGATAAACAAGAAGTAGCTTTTCAACTATTGAAGCAAAAGCTGTGCAGTGCACCAATCCTGGCCTTACCTGAGGGAAGCGAAGATTTCATCGCATACTGCGATGCTTCAAAGAAGGGTTTGGGCGCTGTGTTGATGCAAAGAGAAAAGGTGATTTCTTATGCATCACGCCAGTTAAAAATTCATGAAAAGAACTATACGACTCATGATTTAGAACTGGGGGCGGTAGTGTTTGCTCTAAAGATTTGGAGGCACTATCTGTACGGAACCAAATGCACGGTGTTCACTGATCACAAAAGTTTACAACACATTCTTGATCAGAAGGAATTAAATATGAGGCAACGTCGCTGGTTAGAGTTGCTGAGTGATTACGATTGCGAAATTCGTTATCACCCAGGGAAGGCGAATGTTGTTGCTGATGCTCTGAGCAGAAAGGAACGAGAACCACTAAGGGTTCGGGCCTTAGTAATGACTATTGGCTTGGATCTTCCTAAACAAATCTTGAAAGCTCAGACTGAAGCACGAAAGCCGGAGAACATCAAGAAGGAGGATGTTGGTAGGATATATTTGGTTTGAGAATTCAAAAAGATCCGGAGAAACTTATAAAGGAAAAGTTGAACTACGTACGAAGGAACTATGTTAACTAAATAGCGGAGTAGGAACCATTGTTATGGCGACTTAAGGACTGTGATCATGCACGAGTCCCACAAGTCTAAATACTCTATTCATCCGGGTTCTGACAAAATGTACCAGGATATGAAGAGACTATACTGGTGGCCCAATATGAAAGCCAACATCGCCACCTATGTTAGCAAATGTTTGACCTGTGCTAAGGTCAAGGCCGAACATCAGAGACCATCGGGTTTGTTAGTGCAACCCGAAATACCTCAATGGAAGTGGGACAACATACCGATGATTGTCCATGAAGCTTCCTAAGTCATCACAAGGTTATGACACTATTTGGGTGATCGTTGACCGACTTACAATGTTTGCCATTTTTATGCCAATGAGGGAAACTGATCCTATGGATAAACTGGCAAGAATGTACCTAAACGAGGTAGTCACGAAGCATGGAATACCTGTTTCAATTATCTGTGATCGTGACCCTCGGTTCGCATCAAATTTCTGGAGGTCACTTCAGAAGGCTTTGGGTACAAGTTTGGATATGAGTACTGCATATCATCCGCAAACCGACGGACAAAGCGAGAGAACCATCCAAACTCTCGAGGATATGCTACGTGCTTGCGTAATCGACTTTGGAAATGGTTGGGTTAAACATTTGACATTAGTCGAGTTTTCATACAATAACAGTTATCATGCTAGCATTAAGGCTGCACCGTTTGAAGCACTTTATGGTCGAAAGTGTCGTTCACCCGTGTGTTGGGCCGAGGTTGGACAAGTTCAACTCACTGGTCCAGAATTAGTGCAAGAAACAACGAAGAGGATCATCCAGATCAAACAAAGGATTCAAACCGCTCGCGATCGACAAAAGAGCTACGTCGATTTACAGCGTAAAGGCGATGAGTTTTCAAGTTGGAGATACAGTTATGCTGAAGGTTTCGCACCCTGGAAAGGGGTCGAACGTTTTTGCAAAACGGGGGAAGTTAAACCCCATGATATGTCTGAAACCTTTCAAGGTTTTAAAAAGGTTGGAACCATTGCTTACAAGCATGAGCTTTTCCTCAAGGAGCTAAGCAGTGTCCTCCAATACGTTTCATGTTTTCCAACTTGAAGAAAATGTTTATTCAAACGACCCTTTAGTCGTTCCGTAGAAGGACTGCAAGTGGATGACAAGATACAATTTGTTGAAGACCTGTAGAAATCTGGATCGCGAAGTCCAAACAATTTAGGGGAAGCCGTGTCCTAATTTTCAAGGTTCGATGGAACTCTAGGTGAGGTCCTGAGTTTACATGGGAACGTGAAGATCAATTCAAGAAAAATATCCACACCCTTCACCAAGACCGCGATGTGATAAGCCTTGAGGACAAGACCATTTAACAGGAGGAAGACTAATAACACCTCGTGTTTAATTAGGTCATTGTAACATGACAAATAGTGATATTGCCATGTATATAATCACCATAGCCTGTAATAGCTACAAAGTTGTCATTTCTAAAGCGAACGGTTCGCATGAACTTTTCTATGAAGTTTCTCAATAGAGAATGTTCACCCGTCATATGATTTGTATAACACCTCATGTTTTAGGTCATTATACGACATTATGTAATGCACAATTTATTTTTAGGGTTTTACGTGTTTGCTCTTAAACCGTAAACGTTAAGTTAAATCGCGTAAACTAAAAATGATCATTCAATGTAAACGGGCATTAAACAATTAAATGTTTACATCAAGCAAGTGTTATATGATTATTATGAGGATAATTAATAACTTTGTTCATCTTATTTTTATTGGCTACGTAAAATGCTTACGTTTCGCGATAAAACGCGTTTCGGCATTCCCGGAAGCACCAAAACCTAACTACGCTTAAACGAATACCCACGATTATACCCAATACACAAAATAATCAAAATATCATCATATAAATGTATATGTGGCCGAATTTTAGGAGATAAGGCCAAGCATTATCTTGTTTGCAAGACACTTGCCCTAAATATCTAGATATTACAAATATCTAGGGAACCAAACACTTACACCTTGTAAGAACCCACTCCCCCCCCTATGGGCTCTTACACATGAGTTAGCAAGTAACCATGGTTAAGTTACTTAGATATTTTCACTATAAAAGCTAGCAACTAACACATAGAGTTCATATCAAAAGTGTGAAATCACAAAAACTCTCCCATTTCCTTCTACATATCCCACGGCATCAAACCCTCTCCAAACCAAATCCATAGCTTGATTTTCTATCATTATACAAGCATACACACATCATATCTAAGGTATTCTAAGAAGGTTTCAAGAGTTGGTTAACCATTTGCAAGGAAGGAATCAAGAAAAGGAAGAAAGGGTTTACTTGGGAAAATTAGGGTTTTCACCTTATATTTTCAAGCCAAGGTTGTTAATCACAAGGGTGTGATTGTTATTCTCATCTCTACTCATCCACACAAGGTTATATATAAAGCTTAATCATTTCATAACTAAGATTTTATGTGTTCATATGTTATATTTAGCTAAATCACCATTTAGGGTACTTTTGAATATGTAAAATGAATTTTTACTTATGATCATTGTTTTGTAAATTAGGTTTTTTACCTTATATATTCAAGCCAAGGATTGTTAAAATTCACTAAGGGTATGATTAGTTATACTCATATCTAATTCATCACACAAGGTTATATATAAAGCTTAATCATTTCATAACTAAGATTTTATGTGTTCATATGTTATATTTAGCTAAATCACCATTTAGGGTACTTTTGAATATGTAAAATGGATTTTTACATATGATTAATGTTTTGTACACTTATTTACATGTCATATATGTGATGATAATATTTAGTGTTAAAAGGATGTAATACATGTTTTAACATGCTGCTTAGAATAAACATAATAGGAACAAATTAGGTTTTCTACAAGTTTATCTTAAGAAAATTAGATATGAAAAAATGCAAAGGACTGTTTGCACTTGAATACAATGGACATCCTTAGGAAAAAACATGACCTTCAAAACCTAAAATATCTAAATTACAATAAGATAGTAAGGGTTTACTAACGGGTATTGTAAACAAATTGTTATAAAGCAGAAAAGTCCTAAAACAAGTTTAAACACATATTGTGAAAAACAAATCTTAGGGGTCATCTTAGGGCCTAGTTTGAAATATGGAAATTTACATATATGGTATTTTATGATTTTATAAAATACTACATGTCACAAGAGGATCGAGGGGTCATAAAGAACGTCGAAAAAAACCAATTAAATAACGAAGAAGATACGCATTTTACATATTTAACGATAGTTAATACTTTTTATAAAAACAATTTTTTATAAAAATCGTACTATACACACAGAAACTATATACTTATAAACATCCATAACATGATAAAACTTCAATTAAGAGAACTTGCTCGAAAGAATCACTAAAAACGTGAGCTATAACGAATAAGATACACAAAAACGGGTTTTACGTTAATTAAAAGTATAAAAAAAAAATTTATTATATAGCTGTTGTGAACTATAAAAACTATTCCATCACAGAATCCTCAAAAAATCTAAAAATGTGATTTTTATGATGCACTCGTCTTAATACTAAAGCGTAGGACGTAAGAAACGCGAGAACCGGCTTAAAACGACAAAGTTATGTCATTTTTTTACTTAAGGGCGTAATTATAAACGTTTTTAACTTAAAATGAACGATTTCACTTAAACAAATAGATTGTGATATATATATAGATATATATATATATATATATATATATATATATATATATATATATATATATATATATATATAGTGTAATTAGTTATCGAAGTGCGCTAATATTACTAGGGAATTTCATAATGAGGCTTCTTCGGATGGCGTATTGACGAGTTGTTGGATTTACGATTTAAAGTGTCCTAACTCCTCGTACGTCATGTCATGACCTCTTAAATTATGATAGCCCGAACGATAGTACGATGATAACTATATAGGATTATATACAGTTTTTGTTAGACAACGTACTTGAATACTGATTCGACCTATATTAACTAGGTTGCATTCGAGCGTTAGCGTGACGCGTTTTACTTGGATATTTGTTATCAGTTTACTCACTCGAGGTGAGTTCATAGCCCCATGTTTTACAATTATTAAATTACAAGTTTTTAGGGTGAGAAACATATGCATGTTTTACAAATTGGACGCAAGTGTACATTTTATCATGATTACGTTTTGCCTAAGTAGCGATAACCCACTATGCCCATGAATCATGAACTGTCAATTACTGGAATGTGAGCGCGAATGATTATAGATAGATCTATTTGGGATTGACCTCCCCGTTCGGGTGACTAGCTATCACTGGAAACGAACGTATATCATGTCGGATACTGGATGTTACGGGTTGAACATCATCACGGGCAGTGTAGGCAATATTTATATATTGTATTCAATTATGTCGAGCTTCGGTGTCATGAGCTTAGGTAAACGTAATTGCATTTTGTGATATCTGCATCTGTTGCATTATCACTGGGAAAGTCTTGCGGTCCTGCATATACATTTACATAAACCTATGAAATTCACCAACTTTATGTTGACATTTTTAAATGCAATGTTTTTCAGGTCATTAAGCACGAGGTGCGAAGGATACATTGGTGGTTATATTATGAAGTCATGCATTAAAGATTTAGTCGCATTACATTTTGTGTATCTGTTATGGGCTAGAAATCTTTGTAATAATAACAAGTAAACAAGTAAAGCTTCAGGCTTTTGTAACACATACTTTATTAAATCCAATGTATCAGTTTTAAACGACTTTTTGGTCGTTCTTATATTATCTTGTGTTGTTGATCTGAGAAGTAACACGCCCCGGTTATTCTGCTGCGACCCAATTTGGGGGTGTTACACCCAAAATTTATTAAGGACTTATACTCGACCATTTATACCTGACTCCAAAAACAGCCAAATCTGGACATACCAAAGTATTTTAATGATCAGAGGGTCTAAATCAAGGTCATATGAGTTAGGCCAATGGGAGACTCTAAATAACCTATACAAGTGTCTCCCATATCCGTTTCAATGATAGATTCATCATGGTTTATGATTTATGATCATTTTAGTACAAGGGTTGAAAAGAGATTTTCGGGCAGTTTTGACAGCTTTCACCATTTTGCAACTTTGACTAACCAAACGACCTCATATTTTTAAAAGGATTATATTTCTGGAAACTAGACTCAAATCACTTGATTCCAGGCTCTTGAATCATGTTAAAATGTTTATTTATCATCAACTTATGCTCCAATCAATATGACCCAAAAATAAAATAGGGGTATTTGAAAAATAACTTTGACTTAATCAAGTCAAACCAATAACCCAACATGCAAAAACGACCCAATAAACTTCCACAATCATATTATACAAGTCTTAACATCATTTTAATACAAAAATCTCATTAGGCTATTTACCAAAAAGGTCCATAAAATAGTTGATAAAGAAAGTACAACAAAACTTGATTTTTAGGAGTCTTTCGATGCAAGATGGACACAAGTCGTCTTACACCTAAGTTCTTACCTATAAATATTTAATAAAGGATCAAGATGACTTAGGGTTTGAGGTTAATTACTTTCTTGATGGTGTATCTTAAAGGATTTTTGATGGTAGATAGTGGTTTAGATGATCAAAAAGGGATTAAATGATGGTGTTTCTTAATTCAATCCCTTCAAGATCTTTAATCTTTTTGTGATTTCTCCTTGTGGTTGGCGTCCAAAATGGAGAGAGGAAAGGGAGGAGCTAAGATATAGTGATATAAATGAGAAAGAGAGAGTGGTATTGCATGTATAAAATGAGGGTAAGTGGTTTTGGCTAATGGTTTAAAATGAAATAGGTGGGATTTGATGTGTGTAAGTAAAGAATTGTTATGATTGGCTCACATGGGAGGTGAGGGCATGCCATGTCCGGTCTTGGGGTCTCTAAGGGAGGCACAAATATTGATTTTTTTGTATTTTATTTTATTTTGATGTATTTGTTTAATATAAGTAGTAATTTGTAAGTTAAAGGTATAAGATTTGTTCAAAAAGGTATAGTTAAATGTATGGTGTGTAGTGTAGTATAAATTAAATGTAGTGTTGGGAATTTTGAGTTACTACTGCCAGTACTACTTTACTACTGCTGATTCAAGATTAATATTGCTGCTAAAGACTGAAGAAATAGACTAAGTAGTTAGTACTGCTAGTTATATTAGTTAGTACTACCAGCACAAATGATAGTACTACCAGTATAATTAGTACTGTTAGTTAATAGTTAGTGTTGTTAGTATTATATAGTTAGTACTACTAAAGTGATATGCATGAGTTATATTAGGAATAGATATGCATGATCACTTAACGTGTTTTGTAAGCCCATTAGGGTTTCCTTAGTGTATAAAAGGAGCTCTTACGGCATAGTTAGATATACAAATCCAAAGATAGAAAAGT
>BQNB010041405.1:26614-46787 GCA_026074375.1 Tanacetum coccineum
TGTGGTCCAGCTAATACCTCTTCCTAAATCTTTACACGTTTTGCTCACTTGAAAATGATGCTTAAAAAGTCAACAAAATTTTTTGGTGAGAGTTACAGGTTTAAGACACGCATATGACACCGCGATCAACAAAACATTTATGAACATATATGCATGGCTATTCTATCACAAATTAAATTTATATTTATCTGGGTTGGATCGTACCCCGCCGTCCCATAATTATCTCCGCGCAAGACAAAATATCTCCGCGCCAGACTGAATATCTCCGTGCAAAACTGACCCACTTGACTAGCTAAGTCCGTTCGGGTCTCAAACAAGGTCATGTCATCCTCACATACGCATGCCTTACCACAATTCATATCACATAGCAATCATATATGTTGACACTTAAAAACACATATCACGGTTCATAATTCAAAAACAGTTTTGCATCATTTTCATCCCAAAATATAAGTAAAAAGTGGGACTGTAAAACTTACCTGATGCAAAGCAAATTCCAATTCCTTTACATAATCTTGCAAAAAATCTAAACAAAATAATACACACATATGTTACCATCAATTAGGTCACACACACAAGTCGATGTAACAATCACAATGATGGATACTCTATATCCTATCTTGGTTCAACTCTTCTATATACTCCTCAACTTGCTAACCTCAAGTTACCTCACAAACTTTACTTCTTAATTTTGTGCTTTTTACTTAGTTTTTATAGTCACAAGATGACTCTAAATAAAATACTTAAACACCTAGTTGGTTCTTCTCCTTACATCCCATATCTCCCCAATGAGTTGTGAGCTTCTATGATTTTTGGATAAAAATAATAGTGAGTGTAACCATTTTATAAAAATTAAACATCACAAAGTGTCCGGAATTTGACCTGATTCGACCTTCAAAACGTTTAGCTTGAGCAGACCCATTTAAACACTTATGAAAATTCTATAAAAATTCTAGAAAATCATAAACATCATGAACTTGCTACAGTAGTAAGGACATCAATTAAAAAGACGTTTTGATATGGTTTTTGACCTCACAAACACAACTCAGAATCTGCCCTGAAAACTCAGTTTTTGACCTTAAAAACACAACTCAGAATCTGCCCTAAAAACTTAGTTTTGACAACAAATATTGTTTGATTAATTTGACTAACTTCCACTCACTTTTAATTCATGAAACCTATGGGGTTGGAAAGTAGTCTCTCTATAGATAATTTTAGGCTCAAGAAAATCAATAAAAGCTATTCGTATGACTGAGATATGGCTCCACATGCAAGATGACCTAAAATTCCGCCCAGATTTCAGTTATGAATTTAACATGATAAACCATAATCATTCACATCTAAACCCTAATTAAACCCTAAAACGATTTTTAATGTTTAAAACCCGTTAATTACATTATTAATTACAGAACTTAATCATAAATATAAAACCCTAATCCATCCTCAATGAATTGTTTACATGATTAAAACTTAATTGAATTGGAAAAGGTTTAAGAAAATCGAATACCTTAAACTTAGAAATTCAAAACCCTAAATTTTTTGGGTTTCCCTTTGCTCTTGTGGTTTTTCGTAGACCCAGATCAAAGAGAGAGAGATCAAAGTGATTTTTGTTTAGGTTATGATTTGTATTTTATAGTGCTTAAGAGATAATTACCAAAATTAGAGTCGTCAAATTGGGATTTCTTTTTTTTCCTCCTCCCTTTGTTCGGCCGGCCCAACACACACACACCATTTTTTTATTTTTTTTAATTTATTATTTACACAAAAAACCCTTTAATTTAGTTATTTTTATAAAATCTTTACTATTTTGCTAACCCTTGGAACTTTCTAACTAGCTTCATACAACCATTCAATCTACCTACTTCTAAAATAGCAAAGTATTCTAAATCTATAAAATACTACACTAAATACATAATATGAATTACATATACATAGTACGTATACAGAATATTACGTATACGACATTTGAAACTACGCAAGTCTCAAATGATTTTCATTTCCCCACAAGACCATGATTCACCAACTCATGTAAAAAACACCATCTCATACACATATAAAACACATAAAACACTTAATGACACACATAAACTGAATTATACAGGCTTCAACTAACCTGCTAGAATCTCAGTTGTCATAATTTGATGCAAAGTACCTTTAATCACTAATGAGACGAAGTCAAACGCAAAATAAAGTATAATTACATATCAAACTAATCATGCATTGATTCATAATCAAAAACTAGCATGCAAACAACCTAAAAATTAAAATCACAAGAAAAATAAAGCAAGTAAATAAAAATGCTCGGGTTGCCTCCCGATAAGCGCTTGTTTTTGTTCGAGCCACAAGCCTGAGTCTACACTTATTTGACGCGTAAAAAGGAGGTTTCCCCTACACTTAGCATGAAGTGCGGGTGATAGTAGCGATACACGCCATTTTGATGGGAGTATGCCATGTGGAGTGAAGGTGGTGTATGAATGGTCAAGGGTTCTACTACCTATATCCTAAAACTACCCAAACTATATGGGTTGATGGGTCGGTCATTTTTCTTTTCTCTCTATCTAAGGATGGAAGATTGGGTAAAAGTTGAGGCTTTGGTTCATCAACACTAGGAACTTCTCTATAACTAAAAAAGAGGTCATGACTACAAGTATTCAAGCCTAAATCATCTAGTTTCGTGTGGTCCAAAGGTTCTACCTCTATTGGGATTCCTATAGTCTCTTATACTTCTTCCGGGTAAGTCACAGGCAGTGTGTATTACTCAAATGATGGTAGGATTTGTAGGGTACTCCGTGGGCATGTATTTCCTACCTCATTATCCATCATACCTAGACTACATATAGGCTCATCATATGCATTGGTAGAACCTAACCATGACATGCACCTAGGTATCTTAACCCTAACCATTTCATTCCTAACTAATTGAGCCTTTAAATTTGCTATTGATTTGTCAGAAATAGTGCTTGTTGGGTTTTGCTACTGTTTATCACATTGGGCACAATCCTCAATGGTTTCACATGCTTCTTCAGCACTTAATTCCATAAGGTCCCCGCCTGCTGCATAGTTAATGTCCCTTTGGGTATAGTTATCGATATTGTCGAAAAAGATTTGAATTTAGGACCATAAGCTGAGGCCATGATGCGGGACTTTTCGGATTAAGTATTTGTAACGAGTCCACGCATCGTAGAGAGATTCATCTTGATGTTGTTGGAACATTAAGGTATATCTTTGGAACGAAAAGGGTGTATTTCGTGGTGATTTTTGAAAGGGTGTGTTTGGTAGTTTTTTATTCATCATGATGGTAAATGAAAGAGTTACAAACAACAGGCACAAAGAAAAGATAGACTACAAGAAAGCTACTTGACAAGAAAATAAAATCTCACTTAATAGGAAGCTAGTGAGTAGACTTAAGCTTGATAGAATTAGAAACCTAGACTATTCCCTGGTAGCGGCGCCAAAATCTTGATGCGGATTTTTGTAAACGCATATGTTTTATAACCCTCCTAGGCAGAGTACCAAACCGTTGTAGTGTAGTATAGGAAAGACTCGAGGGGTTATTATCATTCTCTAAGGGAATAGTGAGGTAGCTTCGAATTGTATGTTACTAGGGTCTAAATATTGAGGGAAGAGTATTTTTGTATTTTTATATTCTTTAGAAAGAAAGTTAAAAATCTCGAGTTTTGAAAAGGGGGTTGATTGAACTACTAACTACTCCTAAATCTAATCTATTTATGCAAAAAAGTAAATTGGTGAGAAACTCGTATAGGTAAACAAACGTGTCTACTGAGTCATGCACTACTCCCTAGTTGCTCTCTAATCTTATTGCATGTCACCCTCGTTAGTGTAATGTTTAAGTATTCCCTTAATTCTGCAGCGAGTAGGTCAGGTTCGCGTTCTACGTGACAACCTAATCGGGCGTTACCTGTCAAACACGCTCCCTCCCAATAGTTAATCATGCGCAATAAATACTTAAGAAGGAACCTACCTAATATTCAAATAGTTATGAAAAACTATGTGTAGGTTTCATCTAACCTAATCGCGTTTCCCTATACGTCTATGTTAATGTAATATTGTATAGCTAGTTTTCTAGAGCCTAACGCGCACATCACTAACAAGAATCAATAAAATCAAAGATTACAAACTATGTTTCATGCAATCATAAGCAAACACTAATTAATTTAGCCTAGCATGTTAATAGAATGCGAAGAACAAGTAATCAAACAACACATAGACATATTAAATGATTAAATGGGTGAAGGAACTTCACTTTAATTGAACATGTGAGTACAAAAGGGTTTAAAAACCCCTAAAATTTAGCTGCAATAAAGTTCTCCTAAGTTACCATAAGTTTCTATACGAAATTATGAGAAAATAATGTTTGTATATATATAAGTTGGGTTCTGACGGCGTCGCTTTGTGACGCCATCAGCACATCGAATCTTCCAAGGGTTTCTTCATGTCGGCTATTGTGACTCTCGTTAAACATATGGTGACGGTCATCGCTAGCCTGATCCTGACAAGTGTCAAAGGTATTTCTCTGACACCGCCTCCACCTCCTGAAAAATCAATATTTTTTTGTCCAAAAATAAACTTTCTAGCACTTTGGTAAAAGCGCAGGATGAAGCCGCCAGCTTGAAAAGTTGCATTTTTGTCTAGTTTCTTCCCGGATCAAGCTCAAGTCACGTGCTTTTCTTCCAAGTGATTCCCGAATGCTAAAGAAACTATTAAGTACAATATTTGGGCATATTTGCATAATTTTAGGGGTTAAATGACCTCGAAAAAGTGTATAAAATTACACCTCATCATAAACATACCAAAGAAATGTTAAATGTTTACGGATTATAAAAGGCATAATGTTGTTGTGAAATAGTAATGCTAGTTTGAGATTTAGATGATACTCAATCCTGTCCAAGGTAATAAACATTAAAGAAAAAGAATACTTTACAGTTTAAAAGTTTATGAGATGACTGTTTCTGATAAGTGTTTTGCTAGCTTCAAACACCCTATGAAGAGTACTGTGGTAATACTCATACTATGGTACTTGTACTAGAATGCACACATATAATATGACACTCATCACTTTATTCAAATTCTTCATAATTTGTGAGTTTGAAACAAGTATTCTCAAAAGTTTACATACATATGACCAACTAGTTGTCTTGTAACCAAAGATTTAAGTATGTGGTGAACATTAGATTTCAAACTACTAGTTGTACTTATGCAAATTTTTTTTTTAGTATTTGGAGTAAAGGACTATAAGTAGTTGATTATATAATAAAATTTGATATAACCATAGTTCATTTTCATTTAATACTATTAACGTTCATATTTACATTTTAATCCATGAATACATTTAATTATTATAAATGCCCATTGTCGATCAAACATAGGAGAGTATTGTTGAATTAAGACAAATGTGAGCGTTTGGTTATATTCTTGGAATATAAGGATCGTCCCGCCAAACTCATATGTTATTCATTAGTGATGCATGTTGGACTACTCCAAACCTACGAGAATTCACTTTATGGATTTGAACGTCATTGGTGAATCTTGCAAGTGGTTTTATACTTAGTCCTTAGATTTGAGATGCAAAGTATGTCCTTGCATGTACAATATCATTTTCTTTTGAATAATAAATTAAACATTGTCCCTAAAAGGTAGTTATTAAAGGCTATTTTTAGAACTGATGTGGAAACACATGAAGACCACGTGCATTCAAGATAGATTTGTTCTCCACATGTTTTTCTTAAGATAGATACTTAACTGTGCCCCTTGTTGAATTGATTAATATTGGTAGGACGTGCCCAAAGTAAGTCAAGATAAAACTTTTTTTACCTTTGGTGATCATGGTTAAATATCGTAAACGAGAAAAACAGAATAAGTTAAACATATGGATTGACTTTGATCCATATCCATAGTTTAACAAGTATCTATAACAAAAGGATGTTTAATAATAACCCATTAACACTAAGACGTTTTTATGAAACCGCACTCAGGTATTTTTAGGAGCATTGGCGTGTCGCTAGATGCTTACCATTGCTTGTATAAGGTATTGTGATTATGACATTTTGAAAGTGCTAGCTATTGTTAATGCTCAAGTCATAATCCATAATTATACGGCTAGAAATACGTAAACCTATTTAGGGCACACACGTATACACAAAGGGAACATTTTATAGTTCGCAAAATTATTATTGGTCTTTAGTTTTATGCTAGATGTGTTATATAACTTGTAGGCTTTTATAAATAATTAATAATAGACATGTTGCTTAGTATATAAGCCAAAATCAAACCATAAACCCATGATAAGCTTAGGCCGGTCGAACACAAGAGATGGAGAGGGTGATTATTGTTTTGCCAAACTTAAGGAGGTGGATGTGTTTGAGTCTAACTTGAACACAAACAATGTTTAGGCTATATAATGAACCTATTGGTTCATTATTTTGTACGCATGCTAAACACTAAACTCCATGAACCAATACCCCTTTCCTTTATGACTCCATCATCAGTTAGACCCAATACCTCAAGGGTTTTTCGTCGCGCCTTAATCAAGAACAAAAAAACATCATGTTTAGAATGTTAAGTAGTGAACATGAACAACAATTCAATGTTTCTATCATGAAGTGTTGTGTGAGCAACAATAGAGGTGATTTACTTTAACCACTAAAGGGTTTTGTTCAAGATCAATATCAAGAATCACTTGTCTTAGTAATACAATTGATAAGAGGTTAGTAAACTTATACTTTTATTTATGTGTTAATCTATAAGCATCAAACAAGATCCCTATGGGACATTCTTCCGATTCGTTACTCGTAGTATAAGAGTTATATGATTGTTAAATCCCAACAAGTTGATGATTATGAAAGAAAGATATTTGTCTTGAGTTATTTAATGATAGATTATTGTCAAAGATTTATGCTATAGATAAATTATAAACACTGACATGTAAATCTTATTGAAACTTCTATGATGGATGCATCTTTTTTTGGGCTCAGCTTAAGTCTTAATAAAAAAGGATATGCTTTATGGATGTGAGTTTGTGTTTCTTTAGTCATTTGCGTTGAATATCTGTTTTTTGTAAATTATGGCCGTGAGTTCTTTTTGCTAGCATTTAATATATGGTTTGAATAATTTGGGCTCAAATTTTTTGTCAAAAAATGAAATGCAGGTTTAAATTGGCATGTAATAATACATCCTATGGATGGTGCCTTAATTAACGTCGTTGTATATTGTGTTTCAATATGTAAAAATGTGGTTCATTAATATGTGGTCGTTGATTAAGAAGCATCGCAAAATAAGTGAATCTTAATGTTGTTAATGGTTATAGCTGCTTATTTCCCAAGTGTTGTTAATTACGTGTCATTGTATAAAATGGGTTTAAAAATAGGATCCAAATATCTTATCATGTTTTATGAATTTTTTTCTTTAAATTGACATAGGATTTTTATTGTTTTTAGAGTTTCAAGTCTTATTAATGATATGATCTTATGTCTCAATTCATGTTTGTAGCCTTGGGTTCATGTTGTTTTCACACAAAATCTGTGCATCGTGATATCAGAAGTCTCCAGTAGACGGCTTGACTGTAGCACATGTGCCATATTTTGTATATGCTAATATTTTTTGTTATCTAAATTAACACAGTTGATCGTATATATTGTTAGATAATCTGGGGATGTGATGCATTGTTTTAAGTCTTTTTGTTTCACCTTTGGATGTCATGAATTATTGGTTTAGAAACTCATTTAACAATATGCTCGCTATTTGATTTGTAAACATATGACTTGTTGTGCTTTACTTTATGTAAATGACGTTTCAAATTTTATATTTTCATTTGTTTGCTGTTAGTATATTTCTCGATGTGGGCTCCTGTTTGTTTGAACTTTGTGGTACCTTTTAGTGGTTGATTTGTGTTTGGGTGATGATTTTTTTTCTTTTTATATAATATGTGGTCGTGTGTGCATTGTGATCTCTTTTAAAGTTTGGTATGTAGTTATTAGAACTAATTTTATATAGTTTCTGATAGTGTTGTACCTCATAACAACTGATTCTATAAATGGTGCGGGCGCTATTATTTTTTTTACTTGGCGATCGAAAAATAAGGCCTGATAATTAAAAAAAGAAACTGATCTTTGATTTTAGAATTTGATGTATTTACAATATTTTTTTATATGGGTAGTATGTGTCGTTGTATAAAATAGGTTTCAATTGGTAGATATAGAAATATCTTGATTTCCTTTCAAAATGAGAAACAATACTGTCAATGATGGGTTGATGTGCATGTCACAAGTAATACTGTTCAATTGACATTTTTTGATAACCAAGTTTCTCAAAGTCACAATGATAAAATGAGAGCTTCATCAGTTGAGGATGGTAGTGGTTCGGTCCTCTAGAATAGATATATCTCACAGTATTCAGAGTGAACCACTTGTGACAACTGGCCTTGAGCAGGTTAGTGAAACCGTTAGTACTAGAACAGAGCATCATTATCGGTGCTATATAATTATGTGTTTATGTGATCTTATGTGAGTTTGGTTACCAATCCATGAAGCGTGATCGTCTCATTGTGATTGAGTTTATGGTTGTTATGGGCGTTTCATTTTTGTTCACATTTTAGTGACAATGAAAATGATGGTATAATTCTATGTCTGTACGTATTTATATGTATAATATAGCTATATGTATTTATATCTAAAATGATAGTAGATAGTAAAATTAAGAGTTAGTTTAGAAAATAAAGAAACTAGAACTTAGTTTTATTAATTTAGTAAAATAAAATTAGAAAATGAAATTATGTATAGTTATTTAATTAAGTTACTAAATAAAAAGGTTTAAAAAGGTAAATAAAAATGTTTTTAATAAAAATGTCAAAAATAAGGGTTGAATATGGTACTTAATAATTAAATAAAAAAATAAAGAAATATATAAGGGGGTGTTTGTTTCGAACCGTATTTAGAGAAAAAGAAGAAAAAGAAAAGACAAATTTTAGTCCAACTACACTTCTAATTAGGTAATTAATACAAAACAATTTTCATTTCAACTATAAAACACAAACCCCTCCTCCCTATATTTTTTATAAGCGGGACAAAACAACGCAGAAGAAAAAAAGATTTTTTTTCAATTATTCAAGATCCAAGTGATGTTGTGTTATTAATCGGAGTTTGTAAAGATAGTTCCATGAAACTCTAATTGTTTTAATTTTCTTCTTAATTCATGAACAATAAAAGTTGATGGCTAAATTAGGGTTACATAAAATCAGGTAAATTAATGATGTAAAACTTAATAGAAGTTTTTTAGTGTTTTTTAATTAATTAGGATCATATTGATGTAATTGGTTAGGGTTGGATCGCGTTAAAATAGGAATTTGGTTTGAGCATAATTTTAGTTCATGTTGTTCGATGGTTTTCTCAATGATGGTAACGTTTTTCTTTATGAATCTTATGTCTATTGATAAGTTCAGAGAGTCTAGTTTCTAAAAAGTCTAGCCCCGAAAGGTTTTGAGGTAGGGAAGTTAGTCAAATAATTTTCGCAAGAAAAGTTGTCAAAACAGTAAATTCGGGTCAGATTTGGGTCTGATTTCGGGGAGTAAAACACCTACTTTAAATTCGAATTAGGGTTAGCTAAAAATCATGGCTTGTATTTTAGGTGTCTAGTAACTCCAGTACGAATGGCTAACACTAAAACATTTTCTAAGTATTTTTAAGGACGTCAAACTTTTTGGTGTGCGTTCAGATCCGAATCTGAGTACTTTGTAATGATGAATTTTTATAAAATAGTTCCACTAAGTATTATTTTTTCTAAAAACTCACAGTAGCTCAAAACTCATTGGAGAGATATGAGATGTAAGGAGAACCATCAATTAGGTGTTTTAGTATTTTATTTGTGGTCATAAAGTGACTTTAAATTTTTGTCGGAAACTGAAAAGTTGGAAGTTAATGGTTAAGGTTATATAGGGTATGAAAATGATTTGGAAGATGTATATAAAGGATTATAAACTTAGTGTAAGGTTTATAAGTCCATCATATGATTGTTACATTGGCTTGGGCATTAGCCTAACCGAGTGTAACTTGTGTTTTTGTTGTGTTTAGATTATGTGCAAAATTTTGTCAAGTAGCTGAGCATCAGGTGAGTTTCATAGTCCTATTTTACTATGTTTTCTTGGGATGGAAATGGTGAAAAGTATGTTTTGAAATGTTTTAATGGTTGTGATTATGTGGTTTAATTGACGCATGGACTTTTATGAAGCTATTATATGTTATGTCCTAAATGTTGTGTACTTTGGATCATGGGTAACGTTCCTACCCAGTGTTGTGGCTTTGGATCGGGGGTAACGTTCCTACCTAATGTTATAGACTTTTTATTACGGTGATGATTCTAACCCAAAGACCTCTAGAGATTGTTGGTTTCGGGTGATGATTCTACCCATGAATGTGAGGCTTCAGGACTTAGATCGTGGTATACGTTTCGTCCTAGATTTGGTTGTTTTAGATGAATACATGTTAGCCTGTATAATAGTTAGCTTAACTGTCCTGTCATGTTATGTTTGTTTTCATAATTATAGTAATTTATTTAAAGCTTAAATTATGTGTCGTAAACCTATGACTCTCACCAACCATTGTGTTAATGTTTTTAAGCATCATTTTTAGGTAAGCATGTTGAGGGTTTTGAAGGTAAAAGAGGCTAGAGAGACCTTAGGATTGCATATGGAGTCTATCTTCTGCTTTTCATATCGTGCTTGTTTATTGGATTCTTCTTGAATGCTGTTTGATTTCTTAGGTTTGTGAGTCATGTTAAGTCTATGTATTAATGAGACTTTTTTTTCATTAATGCAAGATTCCTTTGTTTTCGGTATTGTCATGATACATCGTGTATTTTATATTTAGTTATGCATGTAGTGATTCTCTATTGTTGACACCATTGTGTTATGATGATATCCATGAAGTTACACCTCGCGTTTCTGCCTTGGCGAGGTGTGACAGATTGGTATCAGAGCCTATTGTTATAGAGAAGTAGGTGGTTTGGCCTAGACTATAACCTTGGAGACCTTCATATAGTTATTCATTTTAGGGCTTTAAGTGTATCTGGTACGTATCTACTATACTTCCATCGCAACTATTCAAAAGCTTTAATTTTTCTTATTATTTCATTACTCTATATAATACAATATATATATATATTTTTCAATTATGGGATCAATTAGATGAAAATACCTTCTTTGTGTTCTTTAGACAAGTCCTCCTCCAAGCTCGTGGCGCTCGTGCTAAGTTTCATTGGGGAATCGCCTTCTTTAACTGGACTCAAGCGTTTTACTGATCTAGTGACGAAGTTTAGGATGAAGCATACGAACTATAGAGTCCGAATACCGAAAGGTATGTACCCACACCGAATTGAAGCGAAGTTGACTAAGAAACAAGTAGGAGGAGAATGGATCATAGAGAGGGAGATGACGATGATTTTAAAAGATAGAGAAATCTCTAAGTTTCCAGGATACCATTCGTCTGAAGAAAAAGAATAACCAACTGAACAACCTAGACCTTTAAATAAGTATGGATTTGTTAATCACCCAGAACTCTAAAGGAATGAATTTGTTCCGCATCGACTGCCCCAACGAGAAGGCAACATGAATGGTTGGTTGATTAAGGATGAGGATGAGCCTCTAGGGTATGAAGCATCCGATAAAGAGGTAGACTCGAATCTTGAGTCCACCGCAAGAAGCAAGCCTAAGCGTAAGAAGTTGAAGAAGACAGCTAAAGCTATTTCCAACCGCACATTTCGTAATTGTCCATATTGTCCTAAGTGATTGTTATGTTTTAGTTTGTTTTCTTTTTCCTTTCGACGTTTGGAGCCATGTTTAGGAATGTTATTTTCAACTCTTAGATTTTGAGTATTTTAATATAATAAAAGTGATTATTAGGTTATATTCTATGGTGAGATAGGTTGTTTTTTATTGATTAACGTCTATGTGTGTGGTTTATATTTCATGAAGTTAAAAGGTGGCCATCTATAATTATGATGGCCAACATAATTATACATGCACCACAACACAAGTGGACTTGCAAGTATGATTACATGGATTAATGTTGATTCATTGTATGTTGATTTGTTGTATGTATATGGTTATGATAAGATCATAGGGATTTTGAAGAACCCTTAGCAAATCTCTGAATTGTATATAAATTTTATCTCAAATAGAAATGGCTCTATCTCGTCGAAGTCGGTCTATAGCACGAGGAGAACCCCGACAATGCTTGCTATCATTGTGTTAGAGCAATTACAGAACATCTTTATCCCCAGATATCACCCAAGTGACTAACAATGTGACCAATGCTAATGGTAGAAATGGTGGGAATGGTGGAAATGGTGGGAAATGGTGGGAATGGGGGAAAACAATATTTACCTACAAAGGGTTCAGCTTGCAACCCAACGATAATGATAAAGGGAGGTGCGATAGCACTTTACCAACTTTGGATCCAAGAAAGATGAAAATGTAATTGACAATAGTCTGTGCTGAGAATCAAAAGTAAAGTATGATCAGAGCTCCTTTGTGAACAAGGCTTTGAATTGGTGGAAACACCCCAGTACAAGCAAGAGGTCGCGCAGCAGCAATAGTATGTCATTGAATGAATTTCAGGCATTGCTTTGTAAGAGGAGTTTTGTCTACAATGAAATAGAAGAAGATTGGTAATCTGAGTTTTGGAATCAATAAGATAGTGGGAGCCAATCATTCCAGCTATACAGATCGGATTTCCAAGAATTGGCTAAGTTGTTCCGGTGCATCTAGTTCCTCCTGAGTCATCACGCATCAAGAAGGTACAATAGCTGGGTTACTCCTTAGATTCGGAGAATGCTCCGAGCGACGCCAACCAACCACAATCTAGAGTGTAAAATCTTAGAGCGTATACTTACTGATGAGCATCGGTTGTGGTACATTGACAAAGGGTAATGAGAAAATAAAGGGAGTGGAAGAGTCAATCAAGCAAGGAGGTGGGAAAAATGATGATAAGAGGGCGAAAGTGAGCAAGGGATTTGTGGCAGCAACACCTCTAAGAAATGGGTATACTGACCCTCATCCAAAATGTGTAAAGTGTTGGACTTATCATCCTAAGGGTGGACCTTGTTAAGTGTGCTTCAATTGTCAAAAACCGGGTCATTTTGCAAGGAATTGTCATATGCCAATTAAGCAGGTGGCACCGATTAATGCTGTTAGAGGGAATAAATAAACCAGAACGTGTTATGAGTGTGGAAGCCCTAACATTATCAAAATAATTGTCTAAACTTACCCGAGGCACAAACTGGTACAAATGGGAAACCGTTTGACTATTGAAGGAAATCAGGACACAAGGAATAACGGGAATCAAGTTAAAGGAAGGGCTTTCAATGTAAATGCAGTCGGCGCTCTCCAAGGTCCTAATGTCGTGACGGGTACTTTTTCTTTGAACAATCACTATGCTACTGTACTTTTTGATTCTGAAGCTGATTTTAGTTTCATTTCTACTGATTTTGCGCCCATGCTAAATGTGAAAACTAGTTTTGTAAACCCTAGATATGTAATAGAAGTAGCAAATGGTAACAAAGTAGAAGTTGATAGGATTATTTGTGATTGCAAACTATAGCTAGGAACTTCCCTGTTCACTATAGATTTAATACCCTTAGGTTAGGGGAGTTTCGATGTGATTGTGGGGATGGATTGGCTGTCTGAGCATAAGGCTGAGATAGTGAGGCCACGAGAAGTGGTTTAGGATACCGTTGGAAATTGTGAGATATTTCATGTCCAAGGAAACGTACTCCCAGGAATCACCAAAGCCTTAAGTAACTGTGAAGGTAAGACCGCAATTGAGTGATATCTTTTTGTAGTAAAAGAATTTTTTTCGAGGTAGTTCCTGAGGAACTTGTCGAATTTTGCCGCCAGCAATTGACAAGAGTGAGTTTCGCATACACTTAAGTTCTGGGTGACGCCTGTGGTTACCAGAAGTCTCCTCCATATCGTCACAGCGCCCTTAAAGATGCAGCAAGAATTTGTCTGCGAACTTCAAGAGTTTGCAAAGACAAGGGTTTCATACACCAAGGCATTCTTCGTGGGGAGCACCTGTGTATGTTTGATAAGAAGAAGGATGTAGCACTAGTGCATTGTATTCTGATTATAAAAATTTGAAATAAGTTGACTATATAAGAATCGCTATCCTCTATCCTCTCCCGAGAATTGATGACCTATTTAATCATTTGCAAGGAGCGCGCTACTTCTTAAAGATAGACCTTCGGTCAGGTTATCATCAGCTCTGAGTACATAAGGATGATATTCTAAAGACTGTGTTTCGAACGAGATACAAACATTTTGAGTTTATGGTCATGCCTTTTGGATTAAGCAATGCACCCGCAGTTTTTATGGATTTGAAGAACCAGGTATGCAAACCGTACCTAGATAAGTTTCTCATCATTTCATAATGACATTTCTGGTCTACTCAAGTCTACAGGGATGAACATGAGGTTCATTTGAGGCTGGTGTTGGAATTGCTGAAGAAGGAAGAGTTGTATACTAAATTCTCCAATTGTGAGTTTTGGTTACAAGAAGTGTAATTTCTTGGTCATGTGGTCAACCAGAATGGTATCATAGTTATCCAAGTAAGATTGAGCGGTATAAGAATGGGAAAGCACCTACAACACCAACTAAATTCGATCATTTTTTGGGATTAAGCCCACGTTACATAACCGACGTTTTTATCACAAATTTCTCCAAAGAATGCTAAACATCTTACTTCGCTGACTCAGAAAAATAAAAAGTATGAGTGTGGCATGGAACATGAAGAGGCATTCCATACTTTGAAAGATAATTTGTGTAATGCTCCAATACTATTGTTGCCTGATGGCGTAGAAGATTTTGTAGTATATTGTGACGCATCAAACCATGGATTAGGCTGTGTACTCATGCAAAGAGGCAAAATAATTTCCTATGCACCGAGACAGTTAAAGATCCATGAGAAGAATTATACAACGCACGACCTAGATTTGGGAGTTGTTGTGTTTGCCCTTAAGACTTGGAGGCATTATTTGTATGGTACGAAGAGTGTCATCTATACGAATCATAAGAGCCTTCAACACATATTTGATCAGAAGGAGTTGAATATGCGACAAAGGAGGTGGATTGAGTTATTTAGTGACTATGAGTGTGAGATTCGCTACCACCCAGGTAAGGCGAATGTGGTGGCAGATGCACTAAGTAGGAAAGAACGAGTGAAACCTAAACGTGTACGAGCAATGGCTATAACTATTTAGTCTGGAGTAAGAGAAATGATACTAGCAGACCAGAGCGAGGCGTTCAAGCAAGAGAACGTACTTGCAGAAAGGATACATAGCTTGGATCAACATATGGAAAGGAGAAAAGATGGGAGCTTATAATTTTTAGACAGTATATGGGTTCCGTTAGTAGGAGGTGTGCGAACAATAATTATAGACGAAGCTCATATCCTGGAGCGGATAAGATGTACCATGATCTTTGAGGCTATGGTACTGTGGTCGGAATGAAAGGACAATGGCTACTTATGTCCGAATGTTTAACACTTGGTCTAAGGTGAAGGATGAGCATCAAAGGCCTTCGGGTTTATTGCAACAACCCGAGATACCCAAATGGAAGTGGGATAAGATCACCATGGATTTTATCACCAAGTTACCTAAGACAAAGAGTGGGCATGATATGATTTTGGGTACAAAGTCGACAGGATAACCAAGTCGACTTATTTTTTGGCAATGCGAGAGGATTATAGTACTAAGAGACTGGCAAGGTTGTACATCGATGAGATATTTGCTCGACATGGAGTTCCCATGTCGATTATTTCAGATCGAGATGGCCATTTTACATCGCTATTCTGGCAAACATTAGAAAAGGCTTTAGGGACGCGATTGGATATGAGTACAGCTTATCATCCTCAAACAGAGGAACTAAGTGAGCGTATAATTCAGGACCTTTAGAGGAAATGTTAAGGGCATTGTATAGATTATGGTGCAATTAAGGAGAACACTCACCTACCATTAGAGAATTTTCTTACATAATAGGGTTTATCATTCGAGTAGTCCGGTGTGCACCGTTTGGAAGCATTTATATGGAAGGAAGTGTAGGTCGCGCCATTCTATGGGCTGAGATTGGGAAATAGTTTGTTTCGGCTGAGTTGTATAAGAGACAACCATAAGGTAGTTTTAAACAATGAGAAGTTCAAAGCTGCAAGAACCCGGTTCAAAAAAAGAGCTAATGAGCTGAAAATAGGACTCAAGTCCCCTAGAAGTTTGAGTTGGAGATCAAGTGTTACGATAGTGTCCTTAGAAAAGGCGATGATGCATTTTGGAAAGAAAAGTAAGTTGGCACCGAGGTATGTAGGACCAATTGAAATCCCATAAAAGGATTGGCCCAGTGGCGTAATAGGTTAAGGTTGCCTAAGGATTAGTGAGGTTGCACGAACAACACATTCCCATGTGTTAGATTGAAAACGTGTTAGTGAATGCTAAAAATTCTGCATGTACGCAATGGACAAATCAAGATTAGCAAAACTCTTCATTTGTCAAGGAACATGTAAGATTAATAAACCCGTGAGGTTAAGACTTTAAAACGTAGTAAAGATTCTGATGTAAAAAGTGCGTTGAAGTCCACGTTGAGGTCCTGGAGTTTACATGTGAGCGCAAGGACCGTATAAAAGCTAGTATCCCATAACTGTTTGATGCTAAATTCTGGTGAATACTATGTAGTTAAAAAGTGTAGGGATAAGATTTCCATAAGGAGTGGATACTGTGACAACTGTGCCTTGAGCGGGTTAGTCAAACCGTTAGTATTGACTTGAGCATCATTATGTGCTATATAATTATGTGTTTATGTGATCTTATGTGAGTTTGGCTACCAATCCATGGAGCGTGATCGTCTCATTGTGATTGAGTTTATGGTTGTTATGGGCATTTCATTTTGTTCACATTTTAGTGACAATGAAAATGATGGTATAATTCCTATGTGTGTATACGATTTATATGTATATGTATAACTATTTATATCTTTAAGTGATTAGTATTAATAAATTTAAGATTTAGTTAGAAAATATAGAAACTAGAACTTAGTTATATCTAAGTTAGTAAAATTAAATTAGAAATGAAATTTAATGTATGGTCATTTAATCTAGTTTTAATTTAAGAGGTTTAAAAGGTAGAATAAAGTATTTTTATAAAAATGTCAAAATTAAAGGTTGAACTAATGTAATTAATAATTAAATAAAAAAATAAAGAAAATAATAGGGTGTTTGATTGACCGGATTTAGAGCAAAAGAAGGAAACAAAACAAATTTTAGTCGCAACAACAATTCCTAAATTAGGTAATTATCCAAACCTTTTTCTTTTCACTATAAAACAAACCCTTCCTCCCTATTTTTTATAACCGGACGAACAAAGCAGAAGAAAAAAAAGTTTTTTTTTATTATTCAAGATCCAAGTGGTGGTTTGTGTTAATTAATCGAAGGTTTTAGGTATGTTCATAAACTCTAATTGTTTTAATTTTCTTTTTAATTCATGTAACAATAAAGTGATGGATAAATTAGGGTTTCATAAAATCTGTAAATTAATGATATTAAACTTAATTAGAAGTTTTTAGGGTTTAATTAGGATCATATTGATGTAATTAGTTAGGGTTAGATCGCGTTAAAATAGGAATTTGTTTGAGCAGAATTTTAGGTCATGTTGTTCTGATGGTTATCTCATGATGGGAAATGGTTTTCGTCATGAATCTTATGTTCTAATGATAAGTTTTCAGTCAGAGAGTCTAGTTCCCAAAAAGACTAGCCGCCGAAAGGTTTTTGAGGTCAAATTTTAGTCAAATAAATTTTTGCAAGAAAAGTTATCAAAATAGTAAATTCGGGTCAGATTTAGGTCTGATTTCGAAGAGTAAACCCCTTACTTAAAATTCGAATTAGGGTTAGCCAAAAATCATGGGTCATGTTTTTTTTTAGTGTCTAGTGAACTCATACGAAGGGCAACACTAAAACATTTTCTATGTATTTTTCTTAAGGACAACAAACCTTTTTAGTGTAGCTTTAGAACCGAATTTGAGTACTTTGTAATTATTGAATTTTTATAAAATAGTTTCACTAGTATATTTTTTTCTAAAAAAAACACATAGCTCACAACTCATTGGGGAGTCCTATGGATGTAAGGAGAACCATCAATTAGGTTTTATAGTAAATTTTATTATGGTCATAAAGATACTTGTAAATTTCTGCCAAAAACCCTAAAAAGTTGGAATTAATGGTTAATGTTTATATAGGGTATAAAAATGATTTGGGAGATGTATATAAAGGATTATAAACTTAGTGTAAGGTTTAGAAGTCCATCATAGATTTTTAAATTATTTTTAATATTTTTTTCTTTTATTTTTTAAATTTTTTAGATTGGATTAGCCCTAACCCGATTGTAAAACTTGTCTTTTTTGTTGTGTTTAGATTTTATGCAAGATTTTATCAATTAGCTGAGCATCAAGGTGAGTTCATAGTCCTAATTAGTATGTTTTCTTAGGATGGAAATGATAGCAAAAAGTCATGTTTTGAAATGTTTTAATTGTTGTGAATTAAGTGTTTGTAAATGACGCATGACTTTTATAAAGCTAATATATTTTATGTGGCGCTAAAAGTTGTGTGGTTTGGACTGAGGGAAACTTCCTACCCATGTTGTTGGCTTTGGATAGGGGTAACGTTCCTCCCAATGTAAGACGACTTTGATTACAGGTGATGATTTTACCCATGACTTTGAGATTGTTGGCTTCGGGCGATGATTCTACCCATGACTGTGAGGTTTTGGGACTTGGATCGTGGTATACGTTCCATCCTAGATTTGGTTGTTTTGGACGAATACATGTTAGCCTGTATAATAGTTAGCTTAACTGTCCTGCCATGTTCTGTTTTTATAATCACAGTAATTTATTTAAAGCTTGAATTGTGTGTCGTAAACCTATGACTCTCACCAACCGTTGTGTTGACGTTCTTAAGCATCATTTTTAGGTGAGCGTTATGAAGGTGTTGAAGTTAATAAAAGTGGCTAGAGAGACCATTAGGCTGGCATTGGAAGTTCTCATTTGATTTCATTTCATATTTGCTTTGCATGAATTCTTGAATGTTTTTAGTTTTAATAGGTTTGCGAGACATTGTCTTTGTATTGATGAGACCCCTTTTTCATTAATACAAGATGTAGTTCCTTTGTTTTCGGTATTGTCATGACACATCGTGTCTTTTATATTCAGTTATGCATGTTGTGATTCTCTATTGTTGACACCACTGTGTTGTGATGATATCCATGAAGTTACGCCTCGTGTTTCCGCCTTGGCGGGGTGTGACATAGAAACCATAGTATATGCCGACTCTAATCATGCGGGAGATTATGTGGATAGAAAGAGCACTAGCGGTATTTGTACGTTCGTAGGATGTTGTTTGACATCTTGGTTCTCGAAGAAACAAACCTCTCTTGATATATCCACCACCGAAGCTGAATACGTAAGCGCCGGAAAGGCATGTCAACAAGCACTATGGATGAAATAAGCTCTTATCGACTACCACGTACGACTCAACGACGTCCCGGTTATGTGTGACAACAAAGGCGTGATTGACCTTAGCAAAAACCCGATGCAACACTTTCGTACTAAACACATCGAAATACGTCACCACTTTCTTCGTGATAATGTCCAAAAAGGACATATATTAATTGAAAAAGTGCTGTCCGTCGACAATATCACCGACATCCTTACTAAACCCCTTAAACGTGAATCGTTTAATTATCTTTGTCTTGCTTTAGAAATGATGGAACACATTCCATAAATCGTGTTAGTCCACTTCTCCTTCTTCTAGTCTCGATTCTAGTCTGCGTTCCATTATGTGTCGTGATAATTTAACTACTTCATCTGAAGCTAGTTAGATATTTTTAATTCGCAAAATGCAAATTAATTAGTCACTTTTCCTCATAAATTCGTGTCAAAATTTAAAAGTCTACAAACCTGTAATACGTGCGGGTCCTATATCTCAGGCAGCCCCATATCTCAGGCGGCCCCAAACCCTTTTTGGGCGGCCCCCTGATCGATATGAGACCGCCACCAGCAAATGTTTAATTTTTAAACACTTAACAAAAAATTTCAAATCACAAAGCCAAACACACCTTTCCCTGCTGGTGCGAC
>BQNB010041406.1:2739-46786 GCA_026074375.1 Tanacetum coccineum
ACATGTTTTGGGGGGAAAATGGCTAGATTTGAATTTTGAAATAATTACCAAATAAAATATTTCTTTATAATTCAAAAATAATTTGTCTAAATAATTTTTGAGAAATAGTTTTGTTATATTTATAAAAATATAAAGTTTAGTACAAAAACTTATTTCTTTGATCATCCTACAAGTTTAATGTTGTTTGTACATACCTTACGTGATTTACATCAGGTGCAAACAAATGTCGGTGTTGATGTAGACTTGAGACTTCAAGAGATGTGGATGCAAGTATGCATTGATAATTTGTGATTACGAGTAACTTGCGCACTTTACGTTACGTATTACAAGTTATATGTTTGTCATCACAAAAACATAAAGAGATCATATAGATTAAATATCGTAATATTTGCACTAACAATCTCCCACTTTTTGATGATGACAAAATATGTAAACTATAGCACATAGTAAAGTTTAAAAGTTACTCGTTTACACTCCCTTCTCCCCCTTTTGTCGAAGGGAAAATATATTATGTAGATAATAGTTGGAGCATATACGTTGGAGGTTTGAGAAGAAGACATGATAAGAGGGTACGTGCTCTGGGTATATACGTTGGAGGAATGAGAAGAAGGTAGGTGCCTCGAGTATATAGGTTTGAGGTATGAGGAGAAGATATGAGAAATAAAAGTGAAGGTGATTGTGTGTTTCTTAGATAGGAAATTTTTCATCAAAAACAAAAATTTCATTTTCACAGAACGTGGAGACGGCGTCACGATTTACACGCGACGCCGTCACTACGACACCTGTGACAGGGTCAGGATTATCCTGACGGCGTCAAACGCCCAGGTCCAGAAAACTTAAAGTTTTTAATTATTTTTGAAAATAAAACTTGCATAACATTTGAAATATGTAATCTTCTATTATAAACCTACAAAACCTATAAGTTTGACAATTCGATAAATTCTTCCTCGTATTTGACAATCCCCAATCAATCTTCTATATGGTGGCTTGCATCTTTCCTATAGTAAAGTCTTCTATCATCATGGTTAAACTAAATCCATGCTATTAAACCACATAGCTCCTATCTCCCCCTTGCTTATTGCATCCCCATGATAATTACATTCCTTGTATATTGATTCTAACGGATCCATGGATCAAATAAATTACCATCGATGTTCAAGAAGTTCGATGCAATTTAAATGAGCAAAACGTTTGCAAGTGCCCCCCCTCGGTGTATGCCCACATTGTCTTGGGGCACCAAGGATATCAAGATATTGGTTGTGATAACAAAACAAAGTTAGTAGACAAGTGCACACTATATATAGCAAAACGTTAGCGAGGATACTAGTGACATGATTCTATGGTTTTTTTATTCTAAAGTATGGACACTTTGAAAGAGAAGTAGTACTTGTACACATGTAGTCATTATTGTATCAAACATAGCCTTAAATGATGAAATAAAAAGAATGGAGACGTATGTTTCGGAGAAAGATTAGACCGTCTTGTTTTTAAATGTGCTGGATTCGTGTTTTGATTGACTTAAGAATATTAATGAGTAATGACTTTTAATTCAATTAGTGAATGGACATTAATAATATGTTCAAATTTACTTATTTATATATATATATATTATATATATGTGATATATAATATATATTTATTTTATTATATTTAAATTATGTATATATATATATATATTATATATTTATATATATGCTTTAAAAGATAAAAAAGAAAAATAAGACGAGGATGAGAAGATAGATTTTGGATGTGAATGAAAATTATTCCATTGAGTCAAAAAGTTGGGGAAAGGATGTGTGTGCTATAGAAGGAAGTGGTTGACGAAGGTGGTTGATAGAAAGATTGATATATTTATTTGCCATAACATTTGATATGATATGATCCTATCGAGACAAAGGTGGATGATTGGAATTTAAAGGTTTGTTTGGTGTTTTGTTGGTTGACAATGTTGAGGAACAAAGTGGGATGTTGAAATGATTGTGGTAGTTTTTCATGGGGAGATTATGGGAGATCAATAATGTGGGACTCAATAACACTTGAAGTATTGTATATCATTCTTTATGTTCTTCATTTTTTAGAAGCGTGAAAAGTTTAGCGATAGGAGTGACATTTGCATTTCGCAAATTACTTAAATATTTCAGAAGAATTATAACTAATTGTCAAGGATATAGGAGGTAATTCTAATAGTAACAAGGACTATTAAAAAGAGAAGAATTGTTTAGACGTGAGAGGAACGTTAGTGATGATAAGACTTATTAAAAAGTGAGACGTAACTACTAGAAGGTGAGAAGACTATTATGAAAGAAGAGGAATCATTTAGGAAGTGAAAAGACATTCGAGAAAGAAGGGGTGTAAGAGAGTGACGGATCAATTTTTTTTTTTAAGTATGTCGATTGTAAGGATTGTTTTGAGAATGAGACGCATTTCATTTGAAATTCACTTGACTATTAACACCATAAGCAATGATGCTTATGAGAATTAGGATATGAGGATGACCTATTGATCTTTAGAGAGATGTTGGGCAAAGGTTTGGGTGCAAAGTAGACGTCAGCTCGTAGCAGAAGAGAGGAAGTATTTGGTTTTGGTTTAAGGATATGACATGAACGCTTTTATCATGCTAGCGGCCGGCGTCGGTCCAGGTATATCTGGGGCCGCCGAGACCGCCCAACGGGAGGGCTTGGTTTTTGCACAAATTTTGTGAGGGAGGGACATTTTAATTTGCTTTCGCCCATTAAAAATGCTTAAAAAAAAAATTAAATATACTTCGGTTATGAAGTAATTAAGTTGTCACTGTCAAGGAATGGGAACACAGTCAAGAATCAAAACTAGAATAAAATATTAGAATGATTTTTGGAAGTGTGTTCCATCATTCCTAAACCTAGGTACGAAATACTATTTTAATGATTCGTTGGCGAGGGGTAAAGAACAGGATGTCGACGATGTTATCATCTGACGCATCCTTTGCGAAATGGAATGTTTCCTTTTGGACATTGTCCCGAAGGAATGGTGACGTATCTTCGGTATGTTTCGTACGCGAAAATAATAATAATAATAATAATAATAATAATAATAATAATAATAATAATAATAATAATGATGATAATAATAATAAAAAAGGAAACAAACGAAGATGGAGGTGACTAGCTTGACAATGTCAAGACGGATGGTGGTTAACGTACGATAAAACTAACACCACTGAGATATGTAGCTCTTCTTGAGCATTGTGAATGTTTATAGAACAATCACACGACAAGGTATACGGTTGTCTTAAAGGGTAGGTGGTAGAGGATATAGTGCGAGGAAAGTGGATTAGCCAATCTCTATGGTTATAAGAGGCGTGGTTGAGTGAGTAGAAGAGGTGTGATTCGGGGAAGGACAAAGCGTGTTTTAGTCGAAGAGAAGAATGTTCATCGATCAGAGAAAGAATGTTTTGCACGAAGAGAAAGAATGTTTTCATCAAAGAGAAAGAAGGTTTTCCTCGTAGAGAAGGAATGTTTCGTCGATGAGAAAAGATTAGTTTCAGGGAAAGAGAAAGATTGTTTTCGTCAAAGGAGAAATGGAGAGCCTTCGAGCGTTTAACTATTGTTGTTAAAAGGCGTGAGATAGGGATTTTCCGGATATGACCTTTAACGTTTGCGATTGGCAAGTTTAAGATACCTTGGGAATATTCAGTTGAAATATTTAAGTGCAAATCCTACTTGGAATGGTTCTTGTTGCATCTAAACTTTTCCATATCAAAAGAGTGGATTATTTAGAAGTGAGGGAGATGATGTTAAGGAAAATGTGTGAGGAAGATCTATGAGATTTCGTAAGACCATTTTGTGAACTTTATGAAAATTTAGATTAATGACACGTTATTGCGAAGAAGATTTTCTAGTGTGGGAAAATATAGACATAGATGTATAAGAATATAGATATAAGCATGCAAGATTTATCATAAGCTTGCATCGACACAATAATCTACAAAGATTTAATGTTAATACTATATGACATCTAAACCTATTTGTTCATACGTTAACCTATCATAGTGTAGGTGCCACCAATTGAACATGTAAGTCATGGTAAGATGATCGCAAACAAACATGTTAATTTTAAAATGTAATCGTCATGTTAAAACATGTTAGCTATTAGCATTTTAGGAGCATGCGGTTATTTAGATAAACTAGGTACTTATCTTAATTTCTAGGCAAAAAAGCAAATACGCTTTTACAACAGAAAGGCACTTCAATAGTTAAGCAAATAAACTTGAGCATTAAGATAAACATGAAAGCATATAATTGCATTACATGAGAGCACGTTATCATCATGAAACTTCAAAGCACATATTGAAATGCATGTAGTCTAGATAAGTTGTAATTCTTTTATAAACCTGCAAAACCATGAGTTTAACAATTCTCTCATCCTATCTTTACTGCTTTATAAAGTCAAACCTAAATTCACACTGTATATTATTATATCACACATTTTATGCTTGGTGTAGTTGTCTTTGTCTTTGAGTATAGGTTATATTTGATGAGAAGAAGCTTGGAAGTTCTTAGGAAGTTTCATTGTATGATTCTTGAAGGACTATTTACCATTTATCGCATGTTTCTTCTCCATTATTGAGCAAACCAAGGGAGTACTAGTTTCTTTTACTTGTTTTCTTTTCACTTTATTCGTTTTTACGGGTACTTCTATAGAACATTGAGGACAATGTTCAACTTAACTGTAGGGGGAAATAAGCCTTAGAAACTATTCCTTCATGTGCCATTTGCTTTATCCTTAAAATGATGGGTAATATATCGAAACATAGCATAAAAAGGTAATTTTGACCAAAATTGTAAAAAAAAATTTATGACACATACCGATGAAAACCGAGTATTAATAGTGTCTCATAGATAGGAATGTATATGACTAGCATAAAAAACCTAAAAATTCCACTGAAAAATGTGAGGTTCGCCTTTAGATCTATAGGAATTCGGGTATCTATTATTGATACCCAAGATAGTTTATACCTTTAGCTTCTCGCGTTAAGGAGTGAGCAATCATGTATGTCTATTCCGTCATTACGGATGTGTATATGTGGTTTTGTCACCTTTTCTGGAGCATTGAGATCGGTTTAAACTATATGAGTGTACCGATAGTATATTAAATTCTAAAACTTGTTCTTGTGATTCATCCCGAGACCGCATAGTGAGTATTAAGATTTGCTTGATAAGAGGCATTAGGACTAACCCATGTTTTAAACCTGTAATTGTTATGATGGTCACACCGATCATGTAACTATCCCACACCCTTACCATGCACTCATTTTTAGTGCATGATACCCCTAGTACAACCCTCGGAGCCTATACTTTTTTCATGATTCTTGTAATTTTTTGGTTAAGCCGGACTATTAATGAAGAGCATTGTCACCCTTAAACCAATCGTTACACCCAAATCGCCTTAGCCTACCTTGTATGTACTCATTTTTAGTACATTATTGTTTTAACCCAAGTTAATTATTGAGTACACGGCTGCTAAGTCTTTTTCCATGTAAATACTATTTTGGGACGATTAGGATTCATGGTAGTATTTATTTTGCGGAAGAATGGGGAAGAAAAGTTAAGTCAATACCCTTATATGTTTGTTAGATGATCTCCATGTTATTTTGATCCACCTTAAATCGGGTCATTAGTTAGATTGTAAATATCTAGTATGTAAAAGCTCAAGTGTAGGGGTACGTGTTATAAACCCCATGTTATGATGTATTATGTTATTCAAAAAAAAGAGAAAGAGATTGATGTAGAGTTGTGTAGAGTTTGTATATCTTCGTTTGAGTCTTGGCTTAGCAACCAAACCAGCGTGTATTCGTATAAATAATTAGCTAACCCTTCTACTCCAAATTCACCCAAAGCCACCCAAATGTATCCCATCCGTTTCCATTTCCATTATATGTTATCTTACACCTACACCCCACAACCCTTTAAAAAGACCTCTTAGATAGTAATGAATAATTCTTGCGCCTAGCGGTGGAGGTTTAATCATTTACCAAGCCTATGGTAATTTATATGCTATGATTTAGACACATAAAAAATTACTTCATGTGACCATATATGCCATTTGGTCACAGTGTTCAAGTGTGTGACATATATTTGTCAATATTTATATGTATATCGTGACTAATGCTTTAAGCTTACTTGTATTTGTCACGCGTTCCAAATTCATATGTGGCTAAATAATCAGAAAAAATTACCAGTTACCTTTAGCTACATAAATGTTCACATGTGTGGCAATATAGTTCTAATGGTCACACGATCAAAATTTCATGTGTGACTAATTAGTAAATGTTGTCTATTTTGGTACCTTTAGCTACATAAATATGTGAATGTGTGGCCATTCCATTTTGCCCATGTGTGACCAAATCCTAAATTTGTACTAGTGTAGTTTAGAAAAGGTCATGAGAGATGAGAAGTAGGCAAGAAAAGAAGGTATGTACTTCGAGTGTATAGATTGGAGTAATGAGGAAAAGGTAGGTGCTCCATGTATATGGGTTGGAGGAATGAGAATAAAACATGAGAAATAAGTTTGAGGTGGTTTTATATTTCTTGGATAATTTAAAGGAGGTCGTGATAGATGATAGGAAGGCATGAAAAGAGAGTAGGTGCTTCAAATATATAAGTTGAAGGTATGAGAAGAGGACCTTAAGGTTAAGGGTGATTTTGAAGTGGATGAGGTGAAGTATTTGGAGTATGAATGAGCCCTTCATCGTATTTTACAATCCCCAATTGTAACACCCCCAAATAGGGTCGTAGCGGAATAAGGGTCCGGGGCGTGTTACTTCTCAGATCAATAACACAAGATAATATAAGAACGACCAAAAAGTCATTTAAAACTGATACATTAGATTTAATAAAGTATGTGTTACAAAAGCCCGAAGCTTTACTTGTTTACTTGTTATTATTACAAAGATTTCCAGCCCATAACAGATATACAAAATGTAATGCGACTAAATCTTTAATGCATGACTTCAAAATATAATCACCAATGTATCCTTCGCACCTCGTGCTTAATGACCTCCTGAAAAACATTGCATTTAAAAATGTCAACATAAAGTTGGTGAATTTCATAGGTTTATGTAAATGTATATGCAGGACCGCAAGACTTTCCCAGTGATAATGCAACAGATGCAGACATCACAAAATGTAATTACGTTTTCCTAAGCTCATGACACCGAAGCTCGACATAATTGAATACAATATATAAATATTGCCTACATTGCCCGTGATGATGTTCAACCCGTAACATCCAGTATCCGACATGATATACGTTCGTTTCCAGTGATAGCTAGTCACCCGAACGGGGAGGTCAATCCCAAATAGATCTATCTATAATCATTCGCGCTCACATTCCAGTAATTGACAGTTCATGATTCATGGGCATAGTGGGTTATCGCTACTTAGGCAAAACGTAATCATGATAAAATGTACACTTGCGTCCAATTTGTAAAACATGCATATGTTTCTCACCCCAAAAACTTGTAATTTAATAATTGTAAAACATGGGGCTATGAACTCACCTTGAGTGAGTAAACTGATAACAAAATATCCCAAGTAAAAACGCGTCACGCTAACGCTCGAATGCAACCTAGTTAATATAGGTCGAATCAGTATTCAAGTACGTTGTCTAACAACAACTGTATATAATCCTATATAGTTATCATCGTACTATCGTTCGGGCTATCATAATTTAAGAGGTCATGACATGACGTACGAGGAGTTAGGACACTTTAAATCGTAAATCCAACAACTCGTCAATACGCCATCCGAAGAAGCCTCATTATGAAATTCCCTAGTAATATAGCACTTCGATAACTAATAACATATATAATCTATATAGCTATATCACCATCTATTTGTTTAAGTGAAATCGTAATTATAAAGTAAAAACGTTTATAATTACGCCTTTAGTAAAAATGACATAACTTTGTCGTTTTAAGCCCGTTTCTCGCGTTTCTTACGCCCACGCTTTCGTATTAAGACGAGTGATCATAAAATCACATTTTTAGGTTTTTGAGATTCTGTGATGAATAGTGTTTTACTGTTCATAACAGCTATAAAATCATTTTTATACTTTTAATTAACGTAAAACCCGTTTTAGCCGTATCTTATTCGTTATAGCTCCGTTTTTAGTTTTAGCGATTCTTTCGAACACGTTCTCGTAATTGAAATTTTTATCATATTATTAATGTTTACAAAGTATAAGTTCTGTCATGAAAAAAAAAATAGTAACTTTTTATAAAAATTTGTTTTAAAAGTATTTAGCGCGTAACTCGTTAACTAGTGATCTTCTTCGTTATTAATCCGTTTTTCTTCGAGTATTTCTTATTCATTTTGAATCCTTAAGAGATGTACTAATCCTTTAATAAAACAAAATTATGTTTGCTTTCAAAATCGAACCAAAACAGAAAGTTTGAGGTTTTGTGATTTAAGACCTTGTTTTAAGCTTGATTTTGTACCATTAAAATCAACACATAGTAGCACATACTTTGTACATCAATTATATCTTATGTCTTACATATATAAAATCCATTAGTTCATACTTTGCTCATGTGAGTCCAAGATAACAATTTTAACATGTGAGTCCAAGATAACAATTTTAACATGTTATTTACATCATTTTCATTTGCAACTTATTAAGTTAACATAAAAACCACTAATGTTGCACTTATACATGTTCATTAACTTAACCAACATGAAAAAAACACTTATACATCCCCTTTTAACATCATATTAGCATCCCTGTGACATGAAAATAAGTTATCATAAAACCATTAATCAAAAGAAAAATTATCCATTTTTACATATAAAAAGAATCCCTAGATGGTGATTTAGCTAAATATAACATATGAACACATAAAATCTTAGCTATGAAATGATTAAGCTTTATTATAACCTTGCTTGGATGAGTAGAGGTAAGAATAACAATCACACCCTTGTGATATCACTTTTAGTCTTGAAATATAGGATGAAAACCCCTAATTTTTCCCAAGAAACCCTAATCTTAGGCAATATCTTGTTTAAAAACCCGATCAAGCTTAACCAACCCTTCAATTCTTCTTAGAATACCTTAAGTATGATATGTAAACACTAATATGGTGAAAGAAAATCAAACTATGGATTGTGTTTGTTAAGGGTTTTGAGCCGTGGGGTGTTTAAGAGAGAAAGGAAGAGTTTTTGTGATTTCTTTGTTAAGGAATGAAGTAAATGAGTTTTCTACTTCATGTGCATGCATATTTATACTACTAATGAGATATTATGAAGATATTTGATGTCTAGTGGAAGTATGCAAGGTGGAAGGACTTGGAAAGAAAGTGGAAGCTTACCTTGGATAAGTTTGGCTAGTCATGAGATCAAGTTGATGCAAGATGCATGTATGAAGATATTTGTGAAGTTTCCTTGGTCCAACCTTATCCTCCTAGTCACTTATACACGAAATTATGCTTGTGTATAAGTTAGGATATGTTTTGATCTTTTATATAATGAATACTTGCATTATATTAAGTATAATGTAGGATAGACTTAATAAAATGTATAACTTGCACATGGTAGAGTTTGATTTGAATTCTTTCATGAAGAATATGTATAATGTGATAAATACTTGAAGTTTTAAATAAACTTTTAAGGTTATTGGGTTATAAATTTTAGGTAATTGATGAACGTAGTAAGATAAGTTAACGTGCTCGAGGAAGGCCTAAACGTATTTTTTTAGCGAAAACGTAAACACTTAACGTAGCCAAAAAAAATAAAATGTGAAAAGATAAAATTATTCCTCTAAATAATCATATAACACTTGCTTGATGTAAACATTTAATTTGTTTAATGCCCCTTACATTGAATGATCATTTTTAGTTTACGCGATTTAGCTTAACGATTACGATTTAAAAGCAAACGCGTAAAACCCTAAAAATAAATTGTGAATTACATAATGTCATACAATGACATAAAACACGAGGTGTTATATTGTTGAAGAGGCCAGGGTTAAAAAACCATTAGATAGCTCACTTGCATCTGCCTGCCTTTACACTAAACACTCTCACGAATTGCTTGAATATGTCAATGGCACTTGTCCAAAAGATTTTAATAGCAGAGATAGAAAGATAAAATTTACTTTCTCGTATTGATTTCTTGTAGTTAGGTTTAATTGTTCCTTTTAGGATTTTAGAAAACAAAACATCTTCAAACCAATTCAAATCATTATCCAAATAACAAATGTGTTTCAATTTCATAAATCTTTGGGAAAACGACCCGGTAATCACTTATCGGTTAAAACGTATAGTATTTTTGTAAGATTTTTCCTACTACCTTAGTCCTCAAGGGTAGTATTGGAATATTATATACTTTGAATATTATTACGTATATTATTGACTGACATCAATAACATTCGGTAATGGGTCAGGTATTAATCCCAACGTGTAAGCCCATTTATTAGGCCTTTGCGCCGGTTTTTGTAAACATATATAATCCTCTTCCATTTTATGGAAGAGGTGGTTAGTTATTTTTTACACACACACACACTTTCTCTCTCTAGAGGAGTTTGTATTTTCTTTGTTTTTGTCTCTAGCATTCGACTAATCCACTAACTATTCGATTGTGTGATGATATTCAATATCCTACAAAATTCAGTTTAGGATAACAGTGCCCTTTAACTAAGTTTTTCTAAATCTAAAGTAGTGCCTTTAAAGAAGCTTGAACACGTTAGTTCTATTGAAATTGTGATCACTAAGAGATTTAGTAACACTTCTCAAAAACCATTAACTAGGTACAAACGTAAAAATAAACAAAAACAAGCAATTTCCAATGGCATTCCCACTACAGCTGAGACATAGTCAATTGGTGATTATGTGCAATATACAACTGTTTCTGCTAACCAACAGGACCCCAACAGAAATTGGGAATCCATCATACCAAACTCTCCATTTTTGTTTGTTTTCAAATGCAGGTCGTACAGATCGTCCTTTGGTATTTGGACTTAGGGTGCTCAAAACATATGACGGGGAATCACTCACGGCTCAGGAATTTCATGTAAAAGTTCATCGGGATAGTCAAATTCGAGAATGGTCATTTTGGTGCTATCATGGGTTATGGAGATTACATGATTGGTGATAGTGTGATATCCATAACCGATGGTTTCTGTTGTCTCGGGCCTGACCTTGCACAGGGTCAAACCACTTGCTACCATTAGTTGGTGATGTTAGGCTTTCATATTGGGCCACCAATATAGTCTCTTCATATCCTGGTAAATTCTTGTCAGAACCCGGATGGGTTGGGGAAAAATTTTAGAGTATTTAGATTTGTGGGACTCGTGCATGATCACAGTCCTTAAGTCGCCATAACATGGTAACCAACTCCTGCCATTTAAGCACATAGTTCCATCCGTACGTGGTTCTAACTTTTCCGTTCTAAGTTTCTCCGGATCTTTTGAATTCTCAACCAATATACCTCCAACATCCTCCTTCTTGATGTTCTCCGGCTTTCGTGCTTCAGTCTGAGCTTTCAAGATTTGTTTAGGAAGATCCAAGCCAATAGTCATCACTAAGGCCCGAACCCTTAGTGGTTCTCGTTCCTTCCTGCTCAGAGCATCAGCAACAACATTCGCCTTCCCTGGGTGATAACGAATTTCGCAATCGTAATCACTCAGCAACTCTAACCAGCGACTTGCCTTCATATTCAATTCCTTTGATCAAGAATGTGTGGAAACCTTTTGTGATCAGTGGAAACACTGTGACTTGGTTCCCGTACAGATAGTGCCTCCAAAATTTTTAGAGCGACACTAATGCCCCAAAAAAAAAAAAAAAAAAAAAAAAAAAATGGTTCTAATCATGAGTCGTATAGTTCTTTTTCATGAATTTTTAACTCGGTGATGCATAGAAATCCCTTTTCTTTGCACAACACAGCTGCCTAACCCGTCTTTGAAGCAATCTAGTGATGCGATGAATCTTCGCTATTTTTTTTTTTTTTTTTTTTTTTTTTCCCTCAAGTAAGGCCAGGATTGGTGCACTGCACAGCTTCTGCTTCAACAGTTGAAAAGCTGCTTCTTGTTTATCGCCCCAATCAAACTTGACACCTTTCTGGGTTAGTTTGGTCATTGTCTTGGCGATCTTTGAAAACCCTTCGATGAATCTTCTATAATAGCCGGCAAGGCCCAAAAATTGGCGAATCTCTGTTGGTGTTTTAGGAGACGCCCAATCTTTGATAGATTCAATCTTGGCAGGGTCAACGTGAATACCTCGACAGTCAATCACGTGACCGAGGAATTGTACCCTGGAAATCCAGAATTCACACTTGGAGAACTTGGCGTACAATTCTTCCTTCTTAAGCAATTTCAAGATCTGCCTAAGGTGTTCTTCATGTTCCTTCTTACTTTTGGAGTAGATCAAAATGTCATCGATGAAGACAATTACAAACTTGTCCAGATACGGTTTACACACCCGGTTCATAAGGTCCATGAACACGGCCGGTGCATTAGTCAAACCAAAAGACATGACTTGGAATTCATAGTGACCGTATCGAGTCCTGAATGCAGTCTTGGGAATGTCTTCTTCTCGAACCCTCAACTGGTGATACCCTGACCACTGAAAAAAAAAAAATTTTCAGATCAATCTTTGAATAAATACTCGACCCTTGCAGCTGGTCGAATAGGTCATCGATCCTTGGGAGTGGGTAGCGGTTCTTCACTGTCAGTTTGTTCAATTCCCTGTAATCGATGCACATCCGAAAAGACCCATCTTTCTTCTTTACAAACAGAACTGGAGCTCCCCAGGGTGAGGAACTTGGTCTTATGAAGCCTTTGTCCGTAAGTTCCTGTAGTTGCTCCGCTAGTTCCTTCATTTCGGACGGTGCTAATCTATATGGTGCCCGTGCTACAGGTGTAGCACCCGGTACTAAATCGATTCGAAACTCCACTTGTCGAGTGGGTGGTATACCCGGCAAGTCCTCAGGAAAAACTTCAGGAAATTCTTGAACAACTGGCACATCTTCAAGTCGTTTCTCCTTTGACTTGTCTTCGTCTTTGGTTGCGGTGATATTTGCTAAGAATACATGACATCCCTTCGTTAAATACTCTTGAGCCTTAGTACACGAGATGATGTTTAATCGGGTCCCGTGTTTATTGCTGCTTCCGTCACCACGAACGATTAAAATTTTGTCTTCTATAAGGAATCATGAACGATATTTTCCGCACAGACAATATGCATGGTACTTTGCAACCAATCCAACCAATTATCACGTCAAAACTCCTAGTTCTACGGGCATTAGGTCTATGTTGAAAGGATGATTTAAGAGGTTTAACGTACAACCCCGGATAATAGTGTTTAACCCAACTATTCGCCCGTCGGCTAGTTCGACATTATAATCATGATCTAATGCAGTCGGAGTGATAACAATTCGAGAGCTAAATGCAGTAGATACAAAACTCCTATCGGCACCGGTATCAAATAAAATAGATGCATATCGGTTGTTTAGGAGAAACATACCCGTGATGATATTGTTGTCCGGGTTTGCCCCTGCATTGCCCACGGCATACACCTTTGCCTGAGCCTTGGCATTTCTAGCCTGATTACCCCGGTTGTTGTTGTTCTTCAATTTTGGGCAATCCTTCTTGAAATGCCCTTGAGCACCACATTCAAAACAAGCCCTCTGATTAGCCCCAGTGTTGACATTTGGGGGACTCCTGCAGTCACGAGATACATGACCAAATCGGTTGCACTTGTGGCATTTGGGAGCACAAGGACCCTCATGGTGATAGTTACATTTGGAACACAGAGGTTTAGGCCCTCCGTATGGTCTCCTGTCACCATTTCCTGCGGCATAAGCTCTTCCAGTGTTTTGTCTCTTGTTTGGTTGCTGATTCTGGTTGTTCCTGGCGGTGTCATCAGACTTTCTTTTGTTGTCAGCCTGACGTTCAGCCCAAGTGTTGATCTTTTTGTCCATGAGTTTAGTGGCGAACTCAATGGCATCCTGCATAGTTTTTGGCTTAGTCGCCATCACACTGCCATGGATCGTGTCGGGCAAGCCACCGACATATTTCTCAACTTGGTCTATTTCTTCCGGAAACATCCGATCGCACATTAGTGCCAGTTCTTGGAAACGTTGGCTATAGGTTACCACATCGTTACCCTTTACCTTCAAATTCCACATTTCAAACTCTAGTTTCTTAATTTCGCCCCTTGGGCAGTATTTGTCTGTCATTATCTTTTTCAGTGTCCTCCATGGCATTGCATGGGCAGCTTCAAGAGTAGTGGTCTTAACATGGGAGTTCCACCATGTAAGAGCATTTCCTTGCAGGGTACACTAGCAACTTGACCTGAATGCTACTGTGCATTGCTTATGTGTAAACGTATTCCATCTTTTAAAAACCACTGAGTGGTCCGACAACTCCCTCAGTGCCCTTGAAAGTTTCCAAGGGTTGGCATTTAGAAGTGGGTAGGTGATTCACTGAGAAACCTGCACAGGCCTTCTGACACCGTTCCTGAAGTATGGCTATCATCGCCATTCCGGGTTGCATCACGTGCTGCCAGTGCAGCAGTAACGCCTTGTTAATCATTGCCTGAATTTGGGACGTGGTGACAAGATTGTAGTGGTATGAGTGTCTGTGACTGTGTCGGTGTTGCACTTGGGTTTAACCTCGTGGTCTTCTCTTTGGTGCCATTTCTTTAAATCACAAGAAACCTAATACCCGTTCTGATTTCATAAAAATTCATAAGACTATGACATAACTTATACACATTAAATAAAACGGAGAGCACATCACACAGTGAAAATGTACAACTGTTATTGAAATATTTCGTGGATATAACCAAATCGACATTCATTTATAATTATTTAGATGTTCATAGATAACGTAATCCATCCATTTATATATAACTTGGAACAAACATACATGTTTGGTTCAGATACAAGATGATTACTACTCTTAGGTTACAAGAAAAAAAAACAACCTAAAACCATACTAGCCGGGATATACCCGTAACACTTAGTATGCTGTACAAGGTAGATAATACCTGAATAAAAGACCTATACTAGGTAGCTAAACAAAACAAAAGGATCTATTCTGTTTGCTAGCTGGGGATAACCATAATACTTAACAGGTGCATTGCATAGCTACTACATAACAACTCTAGGAATGCTTCCAGCCTCTCCTGGTGCATCACGCTGGGCGGACCTTTTTGCGGGTCCATGCTGCATCTGATAAGCGCGACCATCTGTGTTTTGTGTCCTTTCAGCAACCTCAATGTCTTAGTCAACTGAACCTGTCTCTTGTGGTCTGATGCCAACAACTCTGAAATCACCCTCTGTCTCCTGTGATCTGCTGACTGTAACTCTGAAATCAATGCACTCTGGCGCAATCCGTAGTACGTAATGACATAACATCTGAACGTGCATAGTCGCTAGCATCCATGGATAGTCCCCAAGCCTCACGAGCCATCTTAGCCTCTCTCTCTATCATTACTGCTAAACGACGATGAACAGGCCTATCCCTATACAACAAGTTGACTCGGCCTCTCAGTTGAGACCGGTCATCTTGAGCATCCTCCATAATACCATACATGCTGGTAGTCTCCTCCTCAACAATGGTAGCAAGATCGGTAACCCTCTGATTGACCCCCTCTACGGTGGTCGGTGCAATCTCATCGATGGCTCCTACCAGATCATCCCATGTATCCGTAATGCCATAGTCTAACTCCCTAGACGTCGAACATCTAGGAGGGATATCAACCATATCGACAAATCCATAAAGGTCCTCCCTCGCTATGGTAGGTCTATCTTGCCTAGCAACACCGGCTGCTGAACTCTCCCCGACCTCACGACTAGGGGTGGGAGAAGCAAAACGCACCCTCTTCCGAAGAGGTAAACAACTCTCGGGAATCTCAATATGAGTAGGGCTATTGGGTGGTGGTGATGGTATCTGTGGTAATGGAGATGATAGTGGAGTAAGTGGTGATGGTGGTGGGGTGGTTAAGGCAAGAAGCCTCTCGACCTCTTCCTAGGAGGAATGATATGGTTGGCTCGGCCCGGTTAGTTTTTTGGCGGTTCATACGGTGTACTGGTAGGACAGAGTCAGCCGGTGGCTGGGGGCTCCACCTCCCCATCCGCTTACCTCTGCCTCGTCATCATCATCATCATCCCTATCAGCAGGGTAGTCAGCTGGATCCTCCTCGGGATCCTCATCGTCCTCCTCCGGCTCTTCCTCCGGATCAGACTCAGGAACATATCCTGGTGAATCTGCAGTGGGTGGAGGAGAAGCATTGGTGGTTATATTATGCAAGTTATGCATTAAAGATTTAGTCGCATTACATTTTTGTGTATCTGTTATTGGGCTGGAAATCTTTGTAATAAGAACAAGTAAACAAGTAAAGCTTGGGCTTTTGTAAACACAACTTTATTAACATCCTCAAGTATCAGTTTTAAACGACTTTTTTAGTCGTTCTTATATTATACATTGTGTTGTTGGATCTGAGAAGTAACACGCCCGGACCCTTATTCACTGCGACCCAATTTGGGGTGTGACAGTTTGTTTCTGAGCTCCAAGGTTATAGAGAACCAGGTCAATTGTTTTTGCTGGACTATTAACCGTTTGCCACAAAATTTCATTATACAAAGGGTTTTTACATGACATACATACACTATTTGTGCATTTAGTCGGTTAGGCTAGATTCATGAATGATTGATATTATGATTGATATACATGTTATATATAAATGTATTTTACTATAGAGTCTTATTTAGCTACTTATATAAGCTTATTTTGATTTCAGATATTTTCATGTCAGATTCTGAGTATTCTACAGTACATACACATCAATATCCATTCCAGGGAGGGACATTCAAGACTTCGGTCACCAGGAGTTCAATGGATCCAACCATTATGCCAGAGGACCCATATGCTTCATAATGGGCTGATATCAGGTTCCACCATCGCCTGACTACATACCTGGCCTTGACGTTCCACCATCGCCTGACTACATACCTGGCCCCGAGGAGCCGCAGTCACCTCCCCCACTAGACTTTGTTCCTGAGCCGATGTACCTTGAGTAACATTTTTGCCACCAGGAGGTATGAGATACTCCCGGGACCGAGGAGCAGCCACTACCTGCTACTACTGCCTCACCCACTGCAGATTCACCAGGATATGTTCCTGAGTCTAATCCGGAGGAGGAGCCGGAGGAGGACGATGAGGATCCCGAGGAGGATCCAGCTGACTACCCTGCTGATGGGGATGAGGATGATGATGATGACGAGGATGAGGATAAGGAGGGGGAGGTGGAGCACCCAGCTCCGGCTGACTCTGTCCTACCTGTACTACCGGTGTCATGACGCCAAGATATCTATCGGGTCGAGCATTCCATATCACTTCTCCTTTGGGAAGAGGTCGAGAGGCTTTCTTACCTTAAACATCCCCACCACCATCACCACTTACTCCACTATCATTTCAATTACCACAGATACCATCACCACCACCCAATAGCCCTACTCATATTGAGATTCCCGAGAGTTGTTTACCTCTTCGGAAGAGGGTGCGTTTTGCTTCTCCCACCCCTAGTCGTGAGGTCGGGGAGAGTTCAGCAGCCGCGTGCGCATAGGCGAGGATGACCTACCATAGGGAGGGAGGGACCCTTTGGATTTGTCGATATGGTTGATGTCCCTCCTAGATGTTCGAGTTAAGGAGTTAGACTATGGCATTACGGATACATGGGATGATCTGGTAGGAGCCATCGATGAGATTGCACCGACCCCAACCGGGTTTTTTTTTTTTTTTTAAAATGGGGGGAAAAAAGGGGGGTCAATCAAAGCGTTACCACGATCTTGCTATCCATTTGAGGGAGGAGATAACCAGCATGTTATGGTTATTATGGAGGCATGCTCAAGATGGACCGGTTCTCAACTGAGAGACCGAGTCAACTTGTTGTATAGGATAGCCTGGTTCATCGTCGTTTTAGCACAAGTAATGTAGACTCGAGAGAGGCTAAGATGGTCGTAAGGCTTGGGGACCTATCCATGGATGCTAGGACTAGACGTTCAGATAGTTATGTCATTAGTAACTACAGGTTGTGGCGCAGAGTGATTGTATTTCAGGAATTACAGTCAGAAAGATCACAGGAGACAGAGGGTGATTTCAGAGTTGTTGGCATCAGACCACAAGAGACAGGTTCAGTTGACTAAGACATTTGAGGTTGCTGAAAGGACTACAACACAGGATGGTCCGAGCTTCAGGAGGCAGCATGACCCGCAAAAAGTGTCTCTTAGGCACTAGCCTGATGCACCAGGAGAGGCTGGTAGCAGTTCCTGACGTTGGTTATTTTGTACTGTAGCTATGCTATGCAGCTGATAAAGTATTTGGGTTATTCCCGCTAGCAAAACTGTATAGATCTTTTGTTTTGTTTAGCTACCCAGTATAGGAGGTTTTATCTACCTTGTACAGTTACTATGTGTTAAGGGTTATATCCCGGCTAGTATGGCTTTAGGTGGTTTCTTTTGTTTGTAATCCTAAGTGTAGTAATCAAATCTGTATCTGAAAACGAACATGTATGTTTTTCCTAGGTATATATGAAATGAGGGATTACGTTATTAGAAATCTGAGATTTATATAAATGAATGTCGATTTGGTTATACCACGAATAATTTTCAATTAACAGTTGTACATTTCACTGTGTGATGTGATCTCGTTTTATTTAATTGTGTATTTGTCTAGGTCTAGTTATGTTTTTATGAAATCTCAACGGGTATTATGTTTTTTCTTGTGATTTAAAGAAAAATGGCAACTAAAGAGAGGACCCTGAGGTTAAACCCAAGTGCAACACCCGTCACCAGTCATCGGGTGGGGGGGGGGGACAACTCATACCCTACATCTGGTCACCAATCGCCCAAATTCAGGCAATGATTAACACAAAGGCGTTATTGCTGCACTTGGCTAGCTTGTTGATGCAACCCGGAATGGCTGATGATAGCCATTATTCAGGTAACGGGTGTCAGAAGGCATGAGCAGGTTGTGGCTCGTGATTGCACCACTACCCGGACTTCTTAAAATGCCAACTCCCCTTGAACTTCAAGGGCCTGAGGGAGTTGTCGGGACTCGCTCCAGTGGTTTGAAAAGATGGAGTCTGTTTCACAGCTATACGCAAATGCACAGTTGCATGTCAGGTCAGTTTCTACATGTAACCTGCAAGGAAATGCTCCTTACATGGTGGAAACTCTCCCATGTTAAGGACCACATATCCTGAAGTTGCCCATGCTCAATGCATGGAGGACACTGAAAAAAGATAATGACAGAAAAGATACTGCCCATAGGGGTGAATTTAAGAATCTAGAGTTTGAAATGTGGAATTTGATGGTAAAGGGTAACGATGTGGTAACCTATAGCCAACTTGTTGTCCAAGGTAAATGGCACTAATGTCACGATCGGGAGTTTTCCGGAAGAATAGACCAAGTTGAGAAATATGTCGGTGGCTTGCCCGACACGATCCATGGCAGTGGATGGCGACTAAGCCCAATAACTAGCAGGATGCCATTGAGTCGCCACAAACTCATGGACAAACAAGATTAAACTTGGGACACCTGAACGTCAGGCTGACAACAATGAAAGTCTGATGACACTTGCCAGGAACAACCAGAATCAGCAACCAAACAAGAGACAAAACATGGAAGAGCTTATGCCGCAGGAAATGGTGACAGGAGACCATACGGAGGGCCTAGACCTCTGTGTTCCAAATGTAACTATCACTCAATGAGGGTCCTTGTGACCCCAAATGTCACAAGTGCAACCGATTTGGTCATGTATCTCGTGACTGTAGGAGTCCCCCAAATGTCAACACTGGGGCTAATCAGAGGGCTTGTTTTGAATGTGGTGCTCAAGGGCATTTCAAGAAGGATTGCCCAAAATTGAAGAACAACAACAACCGGGGTAATCAGGTTAGAAATGCCAAGGCTCAGGCAAAGGTGTATGCCGTGGGCAATGCAGGGGCAAACCCGGACAACAATGTTGTCACGGGTACGTTTCTCCTAAACAACCGATATGCATCTATTTTATTTGATACCGGTGCCGATAGGAGTTTTGTATCTACTGCATTTAGCTCTCGAATTGTTATTACCCCAACTGCATTAGATCATGATTATAATGTCAAACTAGCCGACGGGCGAATTGTTGGGTTAAACACTATTATTCGAGGTTGTACGTTAAACTTCTTAAATCATCCTTTCAACATAGACCTAATGCCCGTAGAACTAGGTAGTTTCGACGTGATAATTGGTATGGATTGGTTGGCAAAGTACCATGCCGTTATTATCTGTGCGGAAAAGATCATTCGTATTCCTTTTGGAGACAAAATTTTAATCGTTCGAGGTGACGGAAGCAGCAATAAACACAGGACCCGATTAAACATCATCTCGTGTACTAAGGCTCAAGAGTATTTAACGAAGGGATGTCACGTATTCTTAGCAAATATCACCGCAACCAAAGACGAAGACAAGTCAAAGGAGAAACGACTTGAAGATGTGCCAGTTGTTCAAGAATTTCCTGAAGTCTTTCCTGAGGACTTGCCGGGTATACCACCCACTCGACAAGTGGAGTTTCAAATCGATTTGGTACCGGGTGCTACACCTGTAGCCCGGGCACCATATAGATTAGCACCGTCCGAAATGAAGGAACTAGCAGAGCAACTGCAGGAACTTACGGACAAAGGCTTCATAAGACCAAGTTCCTCACCCTGGGGAGCTTCGGTTCTGTTTGTAAAGAAGAAAGATGGGTCTTTCCGAATGTGCATCGATTACAGGGAATTGAACAAACTGACAGTGAAGAACCGCTACCCACTCCCAAGGATCGATGACCTATTCGACCAGCTGCAAGGGTCGAGTATTTATTCAAAGATCGATCTGAGGTCAGGGTATCACCAGTTGAGGGTTCGAGAAGAAGACATTCCCAAGACTGCATTCAGGACTCGATACGGTCACTATGAATTCCAAGTCATGTCTTTTGGTTTGACTAATGCACCGGCCGTGTTCATGGACCTTATGAACCGGGTGTGTAAACCGTATCTGGACAAGTTTGTAATTGTCTTCATCGATGACATTTTGATCTACTCCAAAAGTAAGAAGGAACATGAAGAACACCTTAGGCAGATCTTGAAATTGCTTAAGAAGGAAGAATTGTACGCCAAGTTCTCCAAGTGTGAATTCTGGATTTCCAGGGTACAATTCCTCGGTCACGTGATTGACTGTCGAGGTATTCACGTTGACCCTGCCAAGATTGAATCTATCAAAGATTGGGCGTCTCCTAAAACACCAACAGAGATTCGCCAATTTTTGGGCCTTGCCGGCTATTATAGAAGATTCATCGAAGGGTTTTCAAAGATCGCCAAGACAATGACCAAACTAACCCAGAAAGGTGTCAAGTTTGATTGGGGCGATAAACAAGAAGCAGCTTTTCAACTGTTGAAGCAGAAGCTGTGCAGTGCACCAATCCTGGCCTTACCTGAGGGAAGCGAAGATTTCATCGCATACTGCGATGCTTCAAAGAAGGGTTTGGGCGCTGTGTTGATGCAAAGAGAAAAGGTGATTTCTTATGCATCACGCCAGTTAAAAATTCATGAAAAGAACTATACGACTCATGATTTAGAACTTGGGGCAGTAGTGTTCGCTCTAAAAATTTGGAGGCACTATCTGTACGGAACCAAGTGCACGGTGTTCACTGATCACAAAAGTTTACAACACATTCTTGATCAGAAGGAATTAAATATGAGGCAACGTCGCTGGTTAGAGTTGCTGAGTGATTACGATTGCGAAATTCGTTATCACCCAGGGAAGGCGAATGTTGTTGCTGATGCTCTGAGCAGGAAGGAACGAGAACCACTAAGGGTTCGGGCCTTAGTGATGACTATTGGCTTGGATCTTCCTAAACAAATCTTGAAAGCTCAGACTGAAGCACGAAAGCCGGAGAACATCAAGAAGGAGGATGTTGGAGGTATATTGGTTGAGAATTCAAAAGATCCGGAGAAACTTAGAACGGAAAAGTTGGAACCACGTACGGATGGAACTATGTGCTTAAATGGCAGGAGTTGGTTACCATGTTATGGCGACTTAAGGACTGTGATCATGCACGAGTCCCACAAGTCTAAATACTCTATTCATCCGGGTTCTGACAAGATGTACCAGGATATGAAGAAACTATATGCTGACTAGTCAAAGTCATGTTTTGTTGTTGGACTTTTTGAGCAAATGATTGTTGTTTCTCATTTGATTCCATTTTCCTGATCTAGCACAACGAACCTAAGTAATTTTCAACACAAACCCAAAAATTCAATCCAAATTATCACACAAACCAAATCAATCACGAACACAAGCTATTCAGAATACTAACAAACTTAAACTTAAAACCTCAATCACACTCGAATTATTTTTTAGCAATTAAGAACCGTGAACTAAAAATACTATCAAAAAAATTTGGCCAACACCAATCCTTATACTTAGAAAATGTAGATACAACAAATCTTGCTAAAGAATAAAAACCCTTTTATACCACATAAATGCTAAAATGTAGCCCAACAAGCAGCCCAGCCTAGTAACAAGATAAAATGTGGCTCAATGTTGTTTCAGTATTTTCGTTACTGACAAATGAGGCCCAAAAGCATATGTATATAAGACTTGCTCACACACACAAATGAACCCTAACCCTAATCCTTATAACCTGCGCCTCTTTCATTTTTACTTATCAAATTTCACTTTTCAATCTCATATCCTATAACTGCTCATTTCTTGTTTATCCACACAAATTTAGTCACACAAATTTGTTTACACACAAATTTGCTAGATCACAAAACTTATATACCCATCGAAACCTCAACTGCTACTCTTATTCCTTTATTTCGTTTTGAACGAACACAAGAAAAACAAGAATCTAAACTTCAATCTTATTATGACACGGGTAGGTTTATGTTCTTTCTCTTGAGTTTCGTTTTTGTTTATCTTTTACACACCGAAACAAAGATAAGGTATGGCCACCTGTTGTTCGTGTCTTTTACTTTTACGTTTTCGAAAATTAAAACGAAAAGCCTTCAAAATGATCGGTGATGCGTTATGGTTTTTTGTTGAAAATATCTTTAAAGATATATCTGACTCGTGAGATACGAATAAAACCAGCTGAGGTCACTTTTGTTTGTCATTTTAAGTCCTGTGTGAATCAAAATAAAGAAAGACGAGAACACCTCTTGTTCTTAGTTTTTCTTGAGATGTTTCGTAAATCAAAACGAGAAAGCCCTTAGTTTTGAAACAGATCGATAGATGATGTTTTGGTTGGTCTTGATTCACATTAGACATATGACGATGTTGAAATCTATTGAGTGATGTGTGAGAACGAAGACAAACCAACAAAAGCTGGAAATCATTTTCTTGCTTGATCATTTTTGTTTGTTGTTTGCTCATCAATAAGATCAAATGATGGTTAGGGTTCACACTTAGAACATGATTTGTATCAAAAGTGAGACAATAAACTGGATCCTCTTTTTTCTGTGATAATATGAATTCGCTCGACAAACAGAATAAGAAGAAGAACAAAACTGAGATCCTCTTTTTTCTGTTATAATATGAATCGAAACAAAAAAGAAGACGAGAACATGAATTGTTGATCACGTCCGAATCAATACATATAATATATATATAATATAAAATAAGTAATAATAAGGATAGAAACAATTATAGTATAATGAGTTTTTTCCGTCGGGTTCTAGAAAATCGCTTTTAACCAAAGCAATAATCAAAAACCTCCCAGGTCGTTTCCTCGGCGAGAAGTGAATGGAAATCTACGTTCAAGTTGTAAATCGAGCTTGAATAGCATAAAAAATTTTGGGTTTGGTTTTCTAAATCTACTTAAAAGGAAAAGCATATAAAAGGGAAACTACTAATATTAATTTTAAGATTAAAAACTACAAGATTATACTAAAATTGATCTAAAAGATATAAATGACGAAAATGCTTGCTAAGTGACGTGAAATGTTCATTAAGTGAGGGTTTAGGTTTAACGAATTAAAATCCTTCGAAAACAAATTTTAAGAAATTAAATGACAAGTAAAGTAAAATACTTTTTAAAATAAAATAAATGACAAGTATTTAAATTGCATTAAAAATAAATGACGGTATAATATCTTCTCCAAGTAGTATAAATACCCATGCATGTGTGAGCTAAGAAGTCATAACACATTTTCCTTATCAAAGAAATCACAAAATCTCTCCCTTTGTTCTCTCTACACCCCACGGCTCAAAACCCTTGCCAAACACAATCCATACTTTGATTTTCTTTCACCATATTAGTGTTTACATATCATACTTAAGGTATTCTAAGAAGAATTGAAGGGTTGGTTAAGCTTTGAAGGGGTTTTAATAAGATATTGCAAGATTTGGGTTTTTGGTTGAAATTAAGGTTTTCACCTAATATTTTCAAGCCAAGGTTGTTAATCACAAGGGTGTGATTGTTATTCTCTTCTCTACTCATCCAAGCAAGGTTATATCAAAAGCTTAATCTATTCATATTTAAGATTTTATGTGTTCATATACTTTATTTAGCTAAATCACCTTTAGGGTTCTTTTGAATATGTAAATATTTATTTACTTATGATCATCTTGTTTTGTGACTTATTTCATGCTTTATGGATGCTAATATGATATTAAATGGAATGTATAAGTGTTTCAACATGATGCTTAAAGAGTAACATATAATATGAACATATTAGGGTTACAAAAAAGTCCTAAAAAAAGTTTTAAACACATTTTTGGAAAAAAATATCTTAAGGGGTGTTAAGATTCGAAATTTACTTATTGTTTTATGATTTATTAAAATACTACATGTCACAGGTCGAGGGGTCATAAGAACTCGGAAAAACCGATTAATAACGAAGAAGATACGCTATTTACAAGTTTACGATAGTTAATACTTTTATAAAACAATTTTTATAAAAAGTACTATTCACCACAGAAATTTATACTTTATAAACATCAATAATATGATAAAACTTTCAATTACGAGACGAGTTCGAAAGACTCGCTAAAGACGGACGCTATCAACGAATATAGATACGACAAAACGGGTTTTACGTTAATTAAAAGTATAAAAACGATTATATAGTGTATGAACAGTAAAAACCAATATTCATGCAGAATCTCAAAACCTAAAAATCGTGGATTTTATGATCATCGTCTTATACGAAAGCGTCTGGGCGTAAAGAACACCGAGAAAGGGCTTAAAACGATAAAGTTATGTCATTTTTACTAAAGGCGTGATTATAAACGTTTTTACTTTATAATGACGTTTTTACTTAAACAAATAGAGGTGATTAGCTATATATATATATATATATATATATATATATATATATATATATTATTATATATATATATATATCAGATATATGTTATTAGTTAATCGAAGGGTATATTATAGGGATATTACATAATGAGGCTTACTCGGATGGCGTTATTGAACGAGTTGTTGGATTACGGATATAATGTGTCCGTAACTCCTCGTACGTCATGTCAAGACCTTCATAATTATGATAGCTTTACGAACGTAGCACGATGGCTAACATATATAGGATTAATTTACGTTGTTGTTAAACAACATACTTGATTACTGATTCGACCTATATTAACTAGGTTGCATTCGAGCGTTAGCGTGACGCGTTTTTACTTGGGATATTTTGTTATCAGTTTACTCACTCAAGGTGAGTTCATAGCCCCATGTTTTACAATTATTAAATTACAAGTTTTTGGGGTGAGAAACATTTGCATGTTTTACAAATTGGACGCAAGTGTACATTTTATCTTGGATTACGTTTTTGCCTAAGTAGCGATAACCCACATGCCATGAATCTTGAACTGTCATATGGAATGTGAGCGCGATTGATATATAGATAGATTATTTGGAATTTGACCTCCCGTTTCGGGTGACTAGCTATCACTGGAAACGAACGTATATCATGTCGGGATATGGATGTTACGGGTTTGAACATCATACCGGGTAGATGTAGGCGATATTTTTTATTGTAATCAATTATGTCGAGCTTCGTGTCATGAGCTAGGTAAACGTAATTACATTTTGTGATTGTCTGCATCTGTAGCCTTATTCACTGGGAAAGTTTTTCTTGCGGTCCTGCATATACATTTACATAAACCTATGAAATTCACCAACTTTTATGTGACGTTTTTAAGTGCAATGTTTTTCAGGTCATTATGCATGAGGTTGCGATGGATACATTAGTGGTTATTATTATGAAGTCATGCATAAAGATTTAGTGCATATACTTTTTTGTCGTATTTCTGTTAGGGGCTGAAATCTTTGTAATAACTAACAAGTAAACAGAAAGCTTCGGGCTTTTGTACACAATTCTTTTATTAAATCAATGTATCAGTATTAAATGACTTATTGGTGTTCTTATATTATCTTGTGTTGTTGATTATGAGAAGTAAACGCTCGGACCCTTTTTTTTATCTATTTTTTCCGCTGCGACCCTTGTTGGGGGTGTTACAAAATATTCAGTAGTGAACCACTTGATAGTTTGTGGGTTAGTTTAAATTCTTCGTTGTGGTTGCATCCAAACTCGAACTAGTATTGTAGACGTTGACATGTGGTGAAGGAAGAAGTTTGAATAGAAATTGATTCTATTGAAACACACATAGTTGACTACGAATTGACTGATCAACTTTATGTATCAATGTTATTTATATATCATAGTTTATATATATATATATTATTATATATAGTATATTTATATATATATATATTTATATCTATATATACATGTATGTTAATATAAAAATAAAATTGATACCATAAAGTTGATCAGTCATTTCGTTGTCAGAATTGATCAGTCATTTTGTTGTCAGAATTGATCAGTCATTTCGTTGTCACTTCAATTCTTTTAGTGTTTTTATTTTTTTTTTTTTTAAAGTTTTTTTTTAAAACAAGAAAACAGATGATACAAACATGCCTTGGATAATGGAAAATGGAAAGAATAATACGACAACACAATCAGAACAGACCTATAGTTACTAACTATTCAAATAACTTTTTTGAACAAGAAGGTTTATCTTGTTTTTCCTTCTTGTTACCCTCATCTTTGCATTGGTAGGCCACAACAATCCATCCCACAAAGGCCACAACAAGTGGGGATAACTCCACCCGAGAAACATACACATGTAGTTGGTTTTGATGAATTTGAGTATACGTTAGTATACTTTCGCTGTCTTGTATAACATCAGCCAATGGTACAAGACCTGAATCCAGACTTTAATTTAGTTTTCTTCATATAAAGAAAGGTTAGGGAGTTTAGTTAAGTTTTTTAATTCGTAACCAAAACAGTTGGTTAAAATTAATTCATCTTGATCGGTTTAAAAAGTTGTCTAAACTCTACTGGATCTATGGTCAGCCAACCTAATCCCACCAATTAATTTTCTTCCAAGCGGGGAAGTAAACCTCTTTCATAATGGTGTTATGTAGGACATTGAATGTCATTGTCTTGAACAATTTAAATAGGTTTAGAAAAGAATGTAATGGAGTTGTGAAGTGAAATCACAACAATTGTATGTTATATATAGTGTCTGACCCAACTCAGTATTTTATTGTTTTTTTTTCAAGGACACTGAGGGTTCGGTTTGTCCAGAGTTTTTCAGAGAATAGTGTCAGTTAGCCAATCACTATGTAATGACCATTTTTTAATAGTCATTTCAATTATTTATGTAGGGTCGTTGTGGGAATATATTTATTAGCATTGAAAATGAAATATATTACAACATACATAACATATATTACAAATGAACAAGAAATATAATGATCATTAAAACCGTGCAATTTGGTTAAAAACCAAAGGAGTTAAACCAACTATTTGAACCGTTAATGTTTTGATCATCTAGATGTTGAGAGGCGTATTGTTTGGAATCGTATTCTTCATACACTTGAGACGGGTATTGATGAGAAAGTTTGGATGAAGGTTGTGTGAGCTTGCTCTTATGGTTGAGATGTGTGTATGTTTTGATCATATGGTTGAGATTGGTTTGGGTTTTGATGGTAAGTTTGAGACACGTATTGGTTTTGATCGTAAGTTTACGATGGGTATAGGATTTGATCATAATGTATGTGGTTTGACCGTATGGTTGCGATGGGTATTGGTTGTAACTCTAAAAATTATGATCATACGGTTAATTTGGGTTGTACAAAGCTGCAGTTTTACGTTGCTCATATGTTGGAAATTATTGATTCTTTTGTTTACGTTTGTTTATAGGTGGCTCAGGGACAAATGATTTTTTCATTGCTCATGTTTGTGGCCAGCTTTATTGCATCTGCTACAATGTATACTTCTTGGCTCCTCACCCTGAGATGGTATACGGTTTGTATTTTTGGGACGACCTGGCTGTAGGTTGTCCATTCAAGGAAGAGTAACAGGATTTATATGGCTTGGAAACTCCCGTTCTTTCATATCTCCAACAAAATGAATTGATTCTGCGTATGTGCCTTGATATTTTTCTTTTTTAAACCAGTCTGCTACAAATTGCACACAATCTATTAGACCCAAAAACCAGTAACAGCAATAAGGTGACCACAAGGTATCCCTAAAAGCTGCCATTTGTGACATTCACATGAACCATTCGTAAAGTTAACTTCATAATTATATCGCCCATCCGAAACTTGGTACTGATACTGATTAACGCTGTTAACAACCCACGCGGCGCTTTTCATTTATCTTTTCTGCACCTTATCCACTACCCTATCTGTGATTTCATACTTCTATTACGTACTTGATACATTATATTTGAAAAAATAAATTGAAGTAAATAGTTTATGTTTTCATAAGATAAACAACCTTACAGCTTCTTGACGTTTAAAATACACTCTTGACCGATGCTTCGATAGGACTCAGTTAGCATTGTGATTGGTAGCTTTCTTTTCAATATAGTATAAGCATTAACAGACTCCACACTATTAGATGTCAAATAATGTTAACGAGTTAGTGGGCAATGAGCTTTGGAACATCTTTTGAGGATCCGCTTTAATTAGCTTGTCTGTACGCATTAGGCTGATACAACCTAGGTATGTTCATTGCTTGTATAAATTCATCCGGTGTATATGCTTTGCATATGCTCCAGCATAGACCTTTTGTTTTTTTTCTTTTCAAAGATAGGTTCTGTTAGGTCTTGAATTTAGGATCAATAAGCAATAGAGTGTGTGTTTAGGTGTTGTGTGTGTGTTTATTCTAAAGAGAGAAAGATTAGAGAAAGATAGAAAATAAAGAGAGAAAGAGGGAGGAGGAGGATTAGAGAAATGAGATTAGATTGATTAGAGAAGACCCCCTCACTAATGAGGTAGAGAGGGGTATTTATACCCAAATATAAGGAAGAGCAAGAAGCTCTTGTTTCTTAGCTTTTAGCTATTTGTTGGGTCTCGTGACTTTATTTAAGTCATGAGCCTATCACCTAACCTATTACACAATATTATTTCTTTAATTATTACAAGACATTTATCTCAATAGACCGTCACTTTTTTCATTCTCTAACAATCTTCCCCAAGGGACGATCATTGAGATCTCTCTTTGATTGCATTAATTGATCATCAGTTTCTTATCGTAACAATTCTCCCCTAAAGGATGATCATTGAGATGCTCTCTTTGTGACTTTGATCTTTAATCTTTAATGCTTATTTGTCTTGAGTCTTGTTGTGTAATAGTGGTCTTATTCTAATCATGCTTTAGAAATCTTGATCTTGATCTTTCCATTTTCCTTTTTGACTTTGCCTTTGAGATCTTTTCATATCATCATTCTTTACCGTGAATCAATCTTTCTCATGTAGAACTTTTGTCTTGAATAACAACTTGATGATTTGAGGAAGTTCTTTGATTTATCAGAGTTGTGAGAGTGTATCTTTAAACTTTAAGTATGAGGTATGAAGGTATGAATATGACGGTGTTCTTGCTTCTAAAAGGTAGAGATGTTTGTTAATGTTGTTGTTTTTTTACATAATGTATCTCCCCGGGTTGACTTCCCCCCAGTTGCGTTACCGGCTTGATAAAGCAGTTCAAACTGCTTCCACCCAAAAATACAACTCTTTCGTAAACACATTACTCACAATAGACATCTCATGAGATGAACCTATAACCTTCGATTAATAAAGTCTCGAATGATGTATATACCAAAGTCAATTAAGTCCCGGATGTACATATTTCTTCCCCCTAATTGTTGCGCTCTATCAAAATATTCAGCTAGAACACTTCTCTTCCCCCTGATTATATTTGATGGACATCAAAACATATCATAATCTTGTTACGCTGAATATTTGATAGCTGAAGGTCATGTGTGAAATGCGGTCTAAGCATGAAAGTCAACTACTATCTTTAATTCCAACAATCTTTCCTTATCAATATTATGACATCATAAGTAACCTTGGTAATCCAACACTTCACTTGAATGAATCAAGGAAATGTTGTTTGTGTTTTTCAAAAACAAATTTCGGAAAAACGCATAACTACTAGATCACTTAGATTACTAGTTAACACTAATTGAATCATTAAACAATCATTTTCAAATTAGTGAACTGCGTTCAGCGTTGGCTTGATGTTAGCACTGGTAGGATTTCCATTCAATCAGTGTGAAATACTTAATTTAAGTATCACTCTTGAATGTTCCAGCAATGTCACTAAGACATGCACTGTCACATAGACATATAAGCGACTCTTGTACTTTTTGTATCTTTGATGTTTAATACAAATGTACTTTTGTGTCCTATGTGAGATTTATAATTTGATCTCATTTGGCTCTAGACTCAATAAATACATTTTGGTTTTTGTGATCGGAGGCTGGAGCAGACTGCCACATTTTCAATATCAACAATCTCAGAGTGAGATGTTATTAGATTATGCATTTAATCTCCGTGACAATGAAACAAGATTCTTTTGAGATAATCTTGAGTGGCTGGGAAGGGTTATGCATTGCATCACTGGGTCCATGATGTCTATCTTCAATACCAAATATCATCTTTATGATATTCGATAGATTATGTATTGACCCGGTTTCTACCTAATGTTTGTGAATGGCTTCTTTCTTTTCACCCTTTGCACATCATTTCTTTTTCATTCTTCAACCCCATCAATGTCACTAGACGTCATTTATTTCATCAGGTTGTGATTTGTTTCGATGATTGCTCATAGCTTAGTTGGACATTATTCCCCATTTCACATTCAACTCATCATACCTTCAGACTTTATTCCATTTATGGAATATCCTTAGTGTAGATCCCTCCATTTCTGGTTGGATCATGGATAATACTAACCTTTCACCTTTTTTCTTTGGATATCGTGTGGTAGTGGTTGATGGGTATTTTAAGATCGAAACCGTAAAACCATTTGAAAATCAATAAAAGTGTTTGATATAAATCAAAACATTTAACACTTTAAAAGGTTCACTTTTGAGAAAGATACCTCCCCTTACATGTGCATCGTTATTTCAAAATTATTTCTTGCAAAATTATTTTGCAACATGGAGAAAAGAGGTTGATTGACGCTAGTGAGTCTTTTAGATCACTTTGTTATTCCACACATTTAAGCATTTATCTTTCTTGATCACATTTTAATCTAATTTTCTCCCCCTCAAAATAGCATACCATATGATATTTTTGATATCAATGGAATAAAATGGCTATTTGAGATTTTGAAAACACATGGGAGAAAACGGATATAGCATGATTATCATTTGGAACCTTTTTGAATGTTCTAACAAATTTGAAAATAGTTCCAGGTCCAAAGTATAGTTGATATCTAAAAAGTTCTATGGTCAGTCTAGATTGCTTCTCCTCATCCTGTTAATTTCAGGAAACGGTCATAACCGGACACAATCTTCACCATTTGCTCGTTTATCGATATAAACACACTTGACAACAACTACTTTTAAATCGATTATTATTCATTTGTTCAAAACATTTTCCTTTATACTCCCCCTCAATAATTAAAAACACTTCATTTTGTATGCCACTGCAATTATATTGAGGGATAGAGTTCAGATGCCTTGGTATATCACTGAAGAACCACTTTTGAATCCACTGAATGTTTTGGATACATAAATTGTGACTTTTATGAGATGTATCCAACAACATTAAAGGCATTTGATTTTTAAAAAAACTCCCCTCAAAAATTGATCCATTTATAAAAATGATTCGAATTTTCAAGTATCAAGGAAGGGAAGTATTGAACATAACATTTTGAAAGATTTTGAAAGAAATCTTTTTTGATAAAATCTTTAAAAATTTATGTTCACATTTTCAAAAACGTTTACTTGATCTTAACTCAGTCCGAGAAGGTGAGAAAGCTTCTCGTTGTTAGGATGATGCACAAAAGGATTACTTTCCTTTATTTGAAGAACTGAGTCTAAGCTGACTATACTCTAGAATTCGTATGTCCCGAGCAACACTTTTTGAAAAGATGTGATAAAAATTTTGCTCGGGTCAAGAAGGATTTCTCTTCTTTTAAAGATTAAAAAACGCACTGAAGCGTACCACTTTCCCTTTTTATTTGAAGATTCGGGTTGTAACGGACATTTGATTAACAAACCATTGACTTGAGCTACAAAACTTTGATTGTTTTGTTTGAATAGCTCAAGACCAAAAATTTTCTTCTTTTCGTTGTTAAGGATAAATGCACTGAAACGTACATTTTCCTTTTATTTAAAGCTCGAGTTGCAATATGAAATGATTACAAGCCATTTACATCGAATTTAGACAACAACCTTTGGAACCCATTTAAGCACGGTGCTAACGGGTTTACCAAATTTTGAAAAACCAATGAAAGTTTGTGTTCAAAGTCAATGTAAAGATGTGAGTTCCAACGAGCAGCTTGAAACGGTGTTTCATTTGATACAACTTCATGGGAATCAATGGAAGATTTAAAATTCCTTTTGATTTTCCATTGATTTTTGAAACTCGGTGTTTCATATGAAGTTTTAAATCTTGTTGACGAAGAAGATTTCCATTTGTTATTGTCATTTGATGAAACATTCCAAAAATTTGTTTTTGCATCGTTTGAAAATCTTCCTTTCGTGTTAATGGTCGAAGCAGAGTCATTCTTGTTTTGCATTGAAAGCATTTCTGATTTGGAATATTTGAAAGATTTCAAATGACTTTGCTTTGGTCTCCACACTTGTTTTACCGATGTAAAATGAGAGTGTGGAGTTACAAAACTTGATTCTTTCCTTTAAGGTATTGTCTTAAAATTTTTTGAGAAGTAGTTGCTCAAAATTTTGAGAGATTCCTTAATTGGCCTCACACTTGTTTACCGATGTAAAACAAAAGTGTGATGTTTCAAAAGATTGATTCTTTGCATTTGAAGTTCTTGTCTTAAAACCCTTTTGAGGAAAAAATGTTTCAAAACTTTGAGATTTCTTAGAAAACTTCCTATCTTTTTGTAAAGAATAGATTGATAAACTGAGAAAAACCCTTCTTAAAAAACGGTTTTGAGGGATTCACCGTGTGAACCTTTTACGAATCCACTTTCTAGGTTTTGAAGATTTTGAAAACTTGATGTTCCATTTTTTCCGAATTAAGAGATATCAAACTGCACTTTTAAAGATTATACTGAAGTTCTCAACTCTGATATCTTTTTGACAGACTATGAATATCTTGTGATGCCAATTTTGATTCCAAAGATGCAATTTGTTTCAAAAGCTGATTTCTTTCATTGTTAAGTAACGGTGGTTTTCCCAAAATTGAAAAATTATCAAGCTTTGTTTCCATACGCTTCCCTTTCAGATTCTAAGTTGAGTAACTGAATTGATTAATTTTCTTTCAAAAATTGATCTTTTTCGGCTTAGAATCATCAACCTTAACGAAGCCAATGTCGTCATGAACTAACTTTCATTATTTCAAGTTTTTCAAAATAAGCCTCAATTTAGCTATTAGGTTCGACATTTCATGCTTGAACATCATAAAAATCTTTTGACTTTTGGAGCAATGTTTTTTTTTGAGTGAGATAAACTTTGATTCAAATCATAATTTGTTGTTATCAAAAGAATTCAATTTTCCAATTGTTTCCCTTTTATTCTTCATCAGGAAAACATTCTCAGAGTATCGATTTTTATCAATAATCAGAATTATCTTTTATTAATTTGTTTTGTTAAAGACTTTTCCAGCTCATCAATCTTTATTGGAAAAACACTTGTTTCGTTTTCAAAAAGATTATGTTTCTCCCCCAATTCCTTGTTAAGTTCAGAAATATCCAATTGCTTCTTTTTGAAAAATTTAATCTTGCCGAACATGTTATTGAACTTAGTTTCAGCAAATTCAAACAATTGAGACTTCAGATTTTCTGCCTCATTTTGTGTTACATTTGAAGTTTTTGTTTGACCTCGCGACTTCTTGATTGAATCAAACAAACTTTGGTAAGTCAACTTCAAGTGTTCATTCTCCTTTATTAATGACGCCACTCGATATTCAACTCAACGTTTTTAGTTTCAATCTTATCAAAATCGACCTTAACTTTGACTTCATCACATTCATTAGTCTCAACTCTTAACCTTTGAACCGACTCAAACAAATCTTTATAAGTCTGTTTCAAATGAGCATTATCGATTTGTAATGATGCTATAAAATTCTCATTTTCTTTTTGCAATGTTTTCAAAGAATTATTTTCTTGAGACTTGTGCTGAAGTGCCATTTCAAAAGCAATACTCTTTGCCTCAAATTTTGACAAATCTTTTTCCAATTCAACATTTCTTTTTGACAATTCCTGTGTGACTTCAAATACATCATTACAAACCGTATCAGCTGTTTTACTCTCATTTGAAACATCTTTTGACTCTTTTGAAATTCTTTCAGTTTCAGCATGTAAATCCGTATTCCTTATTTCCATACAAAAGGTTATGACAAGATTCTTGACATCTTCAGCTAAGTATGCTTCCAAAATTCGATCTTTTAAAAGCTTATTTTGTTTGATAGTTTCATCAAGATCATTTTCCACTAAAACAAAAACATCTTTCATTTCTTTTACATCTCTTTTAAATAGATTCTGAAAGACTTCAAAATAGACATGCCATTCTCGAAGAATTAATTTCGCTTCTACACAAATATCGATTAATCAAAGTTCTTCTTTAGAAGTATAGAAAATGCTTTCTCGTTTACAATTCTTTTCTAGTAACTCAAACAATTTTTTCAAAACATTTTCCATTTCATTCAGATCCACAAGCATTGGATTTGCACTAGGCATTGATGCCATGCTTGGTTTTGTCTCAGAAGAAACTTTTTTAGAAGATATAAAAGATGATGGAAAATATGTTTGTTCAGCAGAAAGTTCTTTTTGAGGAACAAAATCATCATAAAGTTTGTTCAAGTTTCTGTAATCGATTGGTTTTATCTTTAACTCCTGAACTTTTTCATCTTTTTGAAACTCATTCATTTTTAATTGACTCTTTTCAGCATCCTTAAGAGTTTCCTCAGAATCAAACACATGCAGTTGTTCATTCTTATTACAAAGTTCATAAGCACGATACAACTTAGGAATTTTGGCATAAGCTTATAAAAGAACATAAGGACCGTTATATCCCAAACTCGACTTCCGTAAGTTGTCTCGAAAAGCTTTTTGTTCATTTGTAAGAAACCAAAGTGTTTTAGTTGATTTGCCTATTTTACAAACAACGTTTTCAAGATCTTTGTTCTTAGCTTGTAACCGAAGAATATCATTAAGATATTTTTCCTCTTTGTCACGATGTGTTTGATTGAAAATTGTTTGTGTCTTTTGATATTCCTCTTTTTGTATTTTATAGTCAATAAATAGCTAAGTCTAATTTATCACGTTGTTGTTTTAGATCTCGAATGATATCTTGATCACGAATAAATTGAGATTGTGCTTGTTGATTAAAATGTTTTGCTTTGCGATCAGCCTCAAGAAATTCGTTGAGATAATTGTTATCCCCTTTGATGTTTTCTAAAACCCGAACCCTTTCCTTATACAACTCAAGCTGACTAGTTAAAGTCATGTTTTGTTGTTGGACTTTTTGAGCAAATGATTGTTGTTTCTCATTTGATTCCATTTTCCTGATCTAGCACAACGAACCCAAGTAATTTTCAAAACAAACCCAAAAATTCAATCCAAATTATCACATAAACTAAATCAATTACGAACACAAGAAATTCAGAATACTAACAAACTTAAACTTAAAACCTCAATCACTCTCGGATTATTTTTCAGCAATTAAGAACCGTGAACTAAAAATCTATCAAAAAAATTTAGCCAACACCAATCCTTATACTATCAAAAATACTATTAAAACCAGCTGAGGTCACTTTTGTTTGTCATTTTAAGTCCTGTGTGAATCAAAATAAAGAAAGACGAGAACACCTCTTGTTCTTAGTTTTTCTTGAGATGTTTCGTAAATCAAAACGAAAAGCTTAGTTTTTGAAAACAGATCGATGATGATGTTTTGGTTGTTCTTGATTCTAACAAAAATATGAAGATGTTGAAATCTATTGAGTGATGTGTGAAAGAACAAACCAAAAAGCTGAAATCATTATTCTTGCTTGATCATTTTTGTTTTGAGTTCTCATCAATAAGATCAATGATGGTTAGGTTCACACTTAGAATGATTTGTATCAAAAGTGAACAAAACTGAGATCCTCTTTTTTCTGTTTATCTTTTCTGTTATAATATGAATCGAAACAAAAAAGAAGACGAGAACATGAATTGTTCTTGGTTTTTCTTTATGATTTTCGTATATCTAACAAGAAGTGAAAACTTCAAACTCGATCTATGATGATAAGGGTTTTCATAAAGAAAATATCTTTCTTGTTCTTTAAATCTCACAAGAGATATGAGAAACCAAAGCTGAGATCGAGTTTGTTTTATTTTTCTTTTTCGTTTCTGTTTGGTTTCCGAGAATAAGTCTTGTCGAATTTGATCAGATTAGTGAAGAAAATCTCTTTTGTGTTAAAGTTCTTTAAGTTCTTTGTAACTTTTAAAGGACAAATACGCAAAGAAGATTACTGAGATCTATGATTTTTTCTTATCTTTTCTTTTCTTTGTTTTCAAACTCAGAAAAATCTGAGATCTGTTATTTCTTTTTCGAAATTGAGTTATTCCGAGTTTGAGTCCGAGTTTAGATCTGGATCTGTGATGAGTGTCTTGTGTGTGATGTTAACTGTTAAAGAACTTTGACTCTTCTTGTTACATACACAAAGATAATGCTGAGATTTGTTGATGTAATATTTTGTTTGAGTTTCCTTTTCCAAAAATGAATCTTGTCGACTTTAATGTCGATATTGTTTCTGAAATTGATACAAGATCTGTGATGATAAATATTTTTGTGTGATTTAGATCTATTAAAGGTCTTTTAATCTTGTTGATATACACACAAAAATAAATCTGAGATCAAAATGAAGTCTTGTCCGAGTTTGACCAGAATAAAATCAAAACTCTATAAAAATCAGTTAAAGAACTAAGTTTGACCAGTCAACGAATTTGTAACAAACTTATTCTGAATTTGACTTAAAACTGCTGAATTTCAACAATAAGCACAAATAAGCAATTTGTGTACTAATTTTGCAACGATTCTTACTATAAAACCGTAAGCAATCAATCTCGGTTGCATAAAACACAACCGAAATTAGCTCAATAGGCACAAAAATCACTCAAATAAGCAGATTTGACCGGATAAAACTGTTTGACTTTTTGACCAAAAATAAGCTATTTTGACTCGAAATAAGCACACGAAAATAATCTAATGAACAGAATGGAAAAATCCACACAAAAAATAATTGAAGGAACAGATTAAGCAAAACAGAATTTTAATTTACGGGGGGGGGGGAACCGAATATGCTTAAAAAATCAAGTCAAAATAAGCTCGAAAATAAAGCTTAAAAATAAAGGTTGCTGGAATAAATGGCGGTCAGAAATAAATGGATCCGAACTAAAGCTTTCCTAAACAACACTAAATTTCACTCCTGGCAGCTCTAATAACAACTTGTTTAGGGTCTTGAATTTAGGATCCAATAAATACAAATAGAGGTTGTGGTGTGGTTTTAGGTGTTTGTTGGTTGATGTTTATTCTAGAGAGGGAGTGAAAGGAATTAGGAAAGTTTGAAGGAGTGGATAAAGAGGGGAGGAGGACAAGGGAAAAGAGGGAAAAAGGGATTTATGAATGTGGATTTAGAAAGGACACGTAGGGAAGGGGACACCCTCACAAAATTTTGAGGTGGGTGGTGGGGTATTGTTATATCCCTCAATTACAAGGGTAAGGAGCATAGGGAGCTTTTTTTTGGTTCTCTTTTAGCTTTTTTAGCTATTTGGTGGGGTCTCGTGGGACCTTTTTTATTTTAAAGTCACGATGGGGCCCTATCACCTAACATAAATTACCACAATTATTATTTCTCTATTTATTATTTTAACAAAAATTTTATCCTTCACTATAGATTCGTGTCACTTTTATTCATTCCTAAAACAATCCCAAAACATGAAACAAAATCTGCTAAAAAAGACACGATTTGGAGGGGGGAAAAAGTCCCGATCCATGTTTATGGTTCTAGAAAACTCAATATAATTCTAGCCATTTGGTTTTTTAAATCTATAGCCATTTGGTTTCCAGAATCTCAAATTATTTACCCATCATTATATGAATTTTTCTTAATGGCCATTTTGGTTTTATAATGCTATTTCTGAGGGGGTCTTGGAAGGCTTCTGGCTCCGGAGGCTTGTTACACCGATGCCACAACAGGGGATTGTAGCTAGCCCATGACTATATATTATAAACGGGTTAATTCAATCTCGTCTTTTCACAAGGTATGGGAAGTTGGGGGATTGAAAATGTAAAAGGGGGTGGGGGGGGGTGTCTTTACCCTTACACGAAGATAAAGGGATAAGCCTTACTGTCTGACAAAAGTATAGCTACACCCAACTCTATTATAAGGAAAAAATTTTTTAATGGGTTAATACAAGGCGGTGATGGTAAAGTTGGGGGTTCTGATTGTTCACACTGTTTCATGTTGAGATTATCCACATTTTCATGGCTTTAGTAAATAATGTGTCACCAGTTTTTATTTGTAGTAAAGCGAAAATTTTTTAGCTTATATTACCAACAAACCATCTAAAGTTTTTATTGGTTTACGTGCGTTAAGTTCCTTTGTGGTGTCAATTTGATGTGAAAATATTTCGGATCCAATTAAAAGGATTTTATATATCCCAAATTCTAATTGCTCGGAATAGGGGAGAATTAATCGTAATAATCAACTTCGTTGAGGAGGTTAATTCAGTATAAACACTTTACATTGGCGATCTAAAGGTTCAATCACTCGTTGATGTGCATAAATCAGTAAAAACCTTACATTGCGATAAAGTTAATTGATACAAACACTAGACAATGAAAACAAGACCTAGCCATGCATGAAATAAACGTCTTTCTTGCACATCAAGTAACCATTATTTGAAACATGGAAAAAAGAACACTTTTAGCTAGAGGCCTAGTTCATCAGACGAGTCACCACTAGTGCCAGGTGGATGCAACCTACGTGGAGGGAGCGGGTAACGCCAATGAGGTACAAATGGTCTCCTAGTTCGTGGTATTGGTATGCGTGGAACCTTTGAGGATGGTGGTTGAGTTTGTATAGGTGGTGGCACAATGCTCGGGTCAATGGGTGGAGGTGTAATGATTGGGTCAATGGGTTGCGGCATGTCAGATGGAGCTTGTGGTGGTTGATCATCATAAGTTGGTGGCATGTCGGATGGAGCTTGTGGTGGTTGATCATCATAAGTTGGCGGCATGTCGGATGGAGTTTGTGGTGGTTGATCTTCATAAGTTGGTGGCGTGTCGATTGGAGTTTGTGGTGGTTGATCATCATAATATGGTGGCATGTCGATTGGTATTTCTGGTGGTTGATCATCATCACTAGGTGGTGGGATATCTATTGGAGTTTGTGGTGGTTGTTCCTCTCCAATTGGTGGGTCGTCGATAGGATCTTCAATTGGTGGTGTATCAACATCTGGTGGTGGCATGTCCACTGGGGACTCTGGTGGTTGATCATCAATTGGTGGATCGTCAATAGGTTCTTCAATTGGTGGTTGATCGTCGTCAGATGATTGTGGTGGTGGTGGTTGGTCGTTGTCAGATGATGGTGGTGGAAGGTCTTGGACCGGAGGCGGTGTGTTTGTTGGTCTTGGTGTTTGTGGTGGAATGTCTTGGACGGGTGGTGATGTTAAGGGAGGAGAGGGTGGTGATTGGATATTGAGTGGTGGCGCCGTGTAAATAGGTGCTTTGGGTGGTGGACTATTGTCTGGCAAGGGCGGTGGACCTTGTGGTGTAATGACATGTGATGGTGGTGGTTGTGAGTCAATAGGTGGTGCCATGTATGTTGGAGGCGCTCTGATAATAGGTCTGGTTAATGGTGGGGTTTGGATGGGAATAGGTGGTGGGGTTTGGATTGGAATAGGTGGCGGCGACAATGGCACCACAGGAAGTATGGGTGTTCTACGCCGTAAGGGCAATGGTCGCGGTCTACGATGAAATGGCGGCAAATAGTTAGCTAAGGAAAGGGTTGAGGATGTTATAAGCACACTAAGAAGAAACACTAGATAGTGTATAAGAGACATTTTGTATGCTTTGTTGTTTGGTGAATAAACTTGCTTGTAGAGAATGCATTTTATAGTGCATATAATATCCTTTAAAAATGGCTTCCTTAATTTAAGCCCATGTGAGAACTATGCTACCAAATACTCAAAGCTTTAGCCGATGGTCCACTAAAAATGCACTTGGAATGAATGGTTTTTCTGTATGAACAAAACATGTATGAAAATACAAGACATTGGCAAATTGCGAGTGACATAATTCTATAAACTTAAATTATCGTGTTACAAAATACATATGAAGTTTATAGTTTTTCCACATGTATAGTTTTCATCGTTGATCATAATTATATAATATGGGCATGTGAAAGGAAAAATATTATATATGCAATATAAATAAAATGATGAACAATGAGAGCATCTTTGGCGCGAAAAAAGAAACAACATTTGTTTTAAATCGTCCTAAAACGTGCTATCTTTTATTGTAATTTTAGTATTGATCAATTTATGTGTTCGTTAATGATCATTGTTCATCATTACTAGCTAGCTTTTCTTTATCTGGTTTATATGTTCTTCGGTTCTTTCTTGTTCTCAAAACCAATGAAAATTAAAAGGAGATTAACTATTTTCTATATAAAAAATATAAATGCATAAACTTTGATGGGAAAATTATATTCGGATTTGAATTTATATGTCAAAATAAAATAAAACTAATATTATTTCATTTTCGTTCTTTAATAAAGGTCAATAATAGTACAGAACTACTTTCATGTTATTAACTTCTTTTTAGCATTTATGTGTAATTTACTAGTATGAGAATATAGAACTGCAATTAAATATATATGAACATAGTAATATCATGTTTAGTCAAGAAAATAGTAAAACTTATAAAGAAAGTGTTTATTTGAGTAAAATATTAACATTTAGCAATAAATATTAAAGGTGACATATGGACGTTAAACGTGTTCACCAAACCATATATGTTGGTTGTTATTTATTTGACGTACAAAATAGACATAGGATGATTTTAAATTTGTCTCATTTGTTATTGTGCTTGTTTTTCTACTCCTGTATAAAGATAAGTATTTAGAAATCTGCTTAATATAAGTACTTCTAAAACATCGTTTGAATTTGCTTGTATTGTACAAAATGCAATAGTAGTCGAAAAAAAAAATAATGTGACAAAAATATTTAATCATATGTATTAGTAAGAATTTTGGGTTGAATATGATAGTAACAACTTATTTTAATTTAATGTATAAAAGGTAATATGAAATAAGCAACTCGCTACCTACTTATGAAAAACTGAAACAATAAGCAATGTCAAAGAACGTGTTTTTACAAAATACACCGTTCTGTTAGAGGATTTATTATTATTATTAGTTTTAGATTAGTATTTGAAAAAAAAGGATTATATCTCTATCTCTACTATATATAAAGCATTTAGGACTTTTATTTTTAAAAGTTTTGAAATTTTTAAGACTACACACTTGCTATTATTAGTAATTATGAAAATTAAATTTTAAAATACACGAATTGCACATTAAATTATGACATTAAATAGGATGTTACAATAATAAAATAGAACTAATATAATGAATTTAATACGGTTAGAATTAAAATTAATAACTTTTCAAATCGGTATATAATAGTATGACATATTAATTCTTAACAATCTCACACAACACAAATAGTTAAATACACAATCTCTAGAAACTATCATCAATTATAAAAAATTGTTAAACAATACTCGCAAAAAAAACGTAAATTTAAAAAATCGTTAAACAATATTCGCCTTCGAAACCGCTGCTTTGCGCGGTACCATGCTAACGAAATAAACATATGCTCGGCAAACATTATTCAAGATACTCATGGAATACAAATTAATGGAGAAAACCAAATAAGTCATGAAAAATAAATGAATGACTGGCTGACTAGAATGAAATTAAATAGGAGAATGCCATTGATCTTTGCATGCAACCTTGATATGAAGGTTATTGGTAAAATTTTGGTTGAAAACGTAGGGTGAATGAGCCTGAATATCAGAAATACGAATTATTAACGGGCAAATAATATGGAGTTCATGGTTTATAAACAATTTTTTTTAAGTAAATAAAAATTTGAATACACATATCAAATGTTTGTACTGTAAAACTCAAATTTTAACAGAAGGTTTCTCATTAAGCAAAACTTTGGTTCAACTGGTTACACCAACACTTCACACTAGAAATGACGACTTCAACTTTAGCCGAAAACATGAAGTCAAGTTCAAGAGATGTTTCTCATTAAGTCGTGAACTAGACAGCCAAGAGACGCGTAAGATGAGCCACCCTCCACTACAGCGGCTCTAGGATCTTGTCGCTCATCTCTTTTACTTTGGTTCTAACTTCTTAATCCTCCATCAGTCGCCTTATCCCACACGTACTCTATCTAATCTGCAGTGAAGTCTGTCTGTTTGGTTACATTTTCTTATAATCCAACTTAATCTTCACAGTCAAACCCAACTCCACTAACATTTCAAATGCATTAAGCTGCTGCTCAGCATATATAAGCCATGCTGCAATGAGACACAAACCCTCTGATTGCTCTATGACCAAGTAGTGTCACCTTTGGGGCCCACCCGATCACTTTGCCATGTCCATTTGTTCGCTCCAAATATCCCTCTGGCAATACCACACTTGGATCATCGTAATCACTAGGAACTTGTGATGCTTAGTCAGATACAGGTCGACGTATGTAGGGACCTGTTTGACGGAACGAGGAACGAGCACTTCATCACAGAGTGTGGTGTCTGGATATAAGAGTTAAATTCAAAAAACACAGCATTAGAAGTGAAAAACACGTATGTCAGATTATGAAACCCAACAACCAGACCAGAACCTGATCCTGATCCGCTTATTATGTTAGACACAATGTTTTTCACATATTTGCAGTGACTGCTGTTGAAGCAGTAGAGGAAAGTTTCAATCCTTCAATTGGTGGAGGTGTTTTGTGTTATGGGATTTCAATGAAGTGTACACGATCTATAGACTTTATAGCTAATGATTCGATATAGGTGGTGATAGCTGAGCCAAAACCCTAACTAGAAGGGTTTATAATAAGTACAGTGTGTTATGGAGAGATATTTATCTCGGTTCACTAGTAATTTTGCAATCTCGACAGTGGACATGATATGTCCAACCCGAGGGGCAGGGATGAATATGAGGTTTGCAGCTGCATTCACCATATCTTTTGGTACATGAAGTTTGTTTCTAGTTTAATCAACTCATGTATTATAAATATACACATTAGGTGACTGATCCACTGTCGTTTTGACAGTGGGTCACCTGCTACAGTAACGGGCTCCTATTTTGTCCCAGCCCGATTTTAGTTATTTTTTTTAAAAATTATTATTATTATTATTATTATTATTATTATTATTTTTAATTTGTATGCACAAAGTAGGAGGGAAAAAAATATTACAAAAGTATCTAT
>BQNB010041407.1:0-25336 GCA_026074375.1 Tanacetum coccineum
CTTCATATTTAAGTCCACTTTACAGATTTAAACTCATTTTAGTACATATTTTAGTCATACATATACATAGGGTTACTTTTATACATAAAGGTTAGGTTACAAATTCGGACTGAAATGTCACTTTCACCATTTTTGATGCCATTTACAAACCATAATGAATTGGTGGACCATCCAACTGGTTCGGAACCTACATGATTTTATCTAGGTCTCATAGTTTTAACTTTTTAACTAACTCAGTACGTAAGTATGACTTTTTGTGTCATCTGTATAGCAAGGTCATAATCAACTAGTTTTAGTATTTTGTCCATAACTTATTCAATTTTTACATTACAATGGGGATCCAATTTGCTACATGATCACAAGACATTTGTCTACAACTTAGAGTATTCAAATCAACTCTTAAAGTTACTCAAAATTCCAGAACTTACTGTTAACATCAGCCCATAATTTTAAGTGATTTCTAGCTAGTTTCAATAGTTGATTAAGCTATTTTTGACATAGATCTATGAATGCATGAACCATTTCACCTCTTGATCATCATACATTTACATATACAATAAGGAAATCAAAAATACAATAATAATGAAAACAAGTAGAGTTTTACCCCAAGTAAATGATGAGAATGTTCAATTGATGAAAAAAACAATATAACCCTTCTACTCCAACTTTGATCTTCACCCAAATTATTTTAGATCACCATTTTCATTACCCAAAAACTTGATAAAAACTTGTTTAACTTCAGCCCCAAAATGTGTGTAAAACTTCTTGAATACTTCCTCAAATCACTTCAAAAATATAAGAAACACACTAGGTATTCATATTCACTAGTGTGCTCATTGTTTGATCTTCAAATTTTTTATAAGATTTGGTGTTTGTGTTGTTGGTGGCGTCAAAGGCAAGAGGGAAAGAGAGAAATGCAAAATTTCTTTGTTAAAGTGTGGCTTGTGTGTGTACTTTTTGTCAAAATGAGCTTATGTATGTGTAGAAGTGAAATGCTAAGTGTTAGCTTGAAATGTGAGGTTGGATGACACATGGGGGTCAATTGTGGATCCCTTCCACTTTTGATCCCCCTTAGGTTTATGGGAAGAGTTTTAGCTAAATCTTGTATAAATTTTAAGATAGGTGGGTAGTTTTGAGGCTAACGGGTATAAGCGAAAAATATTCCGAGAGTTAAGGCTGAACCACGGAGTGAAAACGAACCAAGTAAAAATAGTTCTACAAAAATCGGGATACTGTTTCGAAAATTTTAAATTACGTACGGTACAAGACGAATAATAACTATAAACATTGCTCGTAAAGATTTTATGTAAAATAAAAAAAATGCGCGTAACATGAAAAATAAAAACGAATGCAACAAAATTATATCTACGGCATTTTGAAAATATAAACGTCGATGCTTAACGTAGGATTCGCCGGTTCTTCATAAACGTTACTTAAATTACAAGTGTAAGCCCTAATTTCTTCCCGGTTAGTCATGAGTTCATATCTCAACATAAAATTGAAAATTATAATTAATACTCGAAAATAAAATAACGACCTGAAATTGACGGATTATCACAAAATGCTTTCAAAAATGTTGAGTGGGAAGCTAGAAGTTGATCATGTGTGTGAAATGGCTTATGAGTGTCTCAGATTTACCAAGTCATAGTACAAGAAGTGAAGAGATGTTTGAATACATCCTCTTGATGAAGATAAAGCTTTTAATCAAGAAACTTGAAGATTCAGAAGGTGAATATCAAGTTTAGGGGAGGATTGTTGGGATTAAAAGACATCTGAGTGTTGTTGAAGTTACTGCTGCTAAATAACCCTTAAATATATAATATATATATACGATACATATACATATACGTAAGCAAAGTATCATACAAATTATTCTTAGGAAAGAATAATAATTAATCAACACGGGTATCGTTCTCCTCGTTGAGAGGTGAATGGAAATTCACGTTCTTGTCGCGAGTCGAGCTTGATTATCATTTAAGTTTTGGATTTGAATTCTAAATCTACTAACGCAACGGGAAAGCAAATAAAGGCAAGCTAAACTAAAAATTAAGGCAAATTAAAAACTTAACGACATTTTCAAAAAAACAATTAAAGCAAACTAAAACAAACTAATTAACCAAATAAGACAAATTAAAAATCTAAAAACTCAAATTGCAAATTTATAAATCCTAAATGTATTAAAATAATTTTTAAAAAAGAAATTATATTTTTTTGTTTTTTATTTTATTTTTTATGAATTAAAAACATATTAAATCTAAATAAAATATTAAAAATAGTAAACTAATTATTAAATCTGGAAAATTTATGAAAAGTACTTTGACTTATTTAAAATCTATATAAAATGAAAACTGGAAATTTGGCTGAAAGAATAAGCAGTTAAAGAGCAAATAAGCAAAATAAGCTCAAAACTAAAACTGGTATAAATAATTAATGGTGTAGGGGTCTTATGAAAAAGACCCCAGGGCGCAGTGGTAAGGGTGTTGTGTGTGTGAATGAGAGGTCGCAGGTTCGAAACCCGTGGCCACCCTTTTTGATAAAACATTTTTTTTCTTTTGAAAAAGATTAAACTTAAATGACAAACTTTAATAAAGAGCTTTTTGACAAAACTTGAAAATAAGCTAGAAAAGCTTATCTAAAAGAAATAGTTAGCTCAAAACTTAGAAACATTTAGGCTTGAAACTGTTAGGGCTTTTTGACTCAACAAGCTATAAGAAACTAAATAAGCTGAAAACAGACCAAACCCTAAACCTAATGAGCTTTAATGACTTAAAATAAGCTACTAAAATAAGCTCAAAACACATTTAGACAGCAGACTTCAGAAAGACTCAAAAGGACAAATGACATATTTCAAGCTAAGTTTTAGGACAATTAAGCACTAAGAAAAAGACTAAAGACTGAAGACAGATCAAGACTGGGACCCAAATAACAAGAATAAGCTGGAAATAAGCAAATAAGCCTAAGAAATAAGCTATAAAAGTAAAGAGAAAATGACAGCTACTACTTGATGCTTTTGGCCTTTTTAAAAAAAATTGATAGAATTCAACTTAATTTTAAGACTTAATAAGAAAAATTAAAAGGCAAAAAGCTTAAAACAGATTTAGACCTAGACTTAATAAGCAAATCTAAACTAGAATTAAGCAATAAGAATAAACTGAAAGACAAATTAAAATCCATAAGACATCAGACTTTACACAACACTAAAGAGGCTTTTTTACAAACTTTAAGCTAACTTTAAAACCAATTAAGCTAAGAGAAAAAGCTATAGAACCTAAAACAGATAAAGATTGATACTTAAGGAACTTAATTAAGCTAAAATTCATATCAAAAGCTAAACAAGTAAGCTAGAAAAGGACAAAAGAAAATGGCATACTACACTAGCTGTTTTTGGCTTTTTGGAAAATTAAATGGAAAAATTAAGCTTAATTTTAATATTCAAAAACACTTTTTAACAAACAAAAGACTTTAAACAGATTAAGACCATACTAAATTTAGCTAAATGAAATCAAATTTAAATAAAATTAAGCAAGGGATTGATCTCAAAAGATCTGTACATTCAGACTTTTAAGAGCAATTCCACAACTAGCAAAACTTGAATGTTTTTAGACCTAACTTTCTTTAAGGTTTTTCCACATCCCATGCACTTAAAATAGACTTGTAATGATGCATTAGAGACATAATTACAACTCTTAAAACATACTTTCAAAGATATCAACAAATAAGCAGTTTGAGAAATCAAAGAATTAGCAGACTTGCACTTTTGATAAAACAATGTAGAAAAACTTAGCAAAACTATATTTAAGCTTATAAAAACTATGTTTAAGACTAAATTTGAGCTTTCTAAATCCAACTTAATGACCAAAAATAACACAAGCAGTCTTAACTAAGTTAAAACTGCTTTTGCCAAACACCCCTTTAAAACCTTAAAAACTAATTTTAAGCTAAGACGGATTCTAAAAAGCCCTAATTTTAGAAAACAGATGATTGACTAATCATATAAATGACAAATAAGCAATTACTAAGGAGAAATAAGCACTATAGAATAAGCTACTAAAATAAGCTAAAAACTAAAAAATAAGACAGATCTTAACAAAACTTAAATTAAACTTTTCAAAGGTATATACTAGACTTATTAAGCTATATTAGAACTGAATAAGCATAATTAAGCATGAAATAAGCAGATTTAAGCATAATAAGCAAGTAAATAAGCTAAGACAACTATAAAGAGTAAAAGTGAACTAACCTTCCCCTTTGCTCAAAATAAGGGCTTAAATGCTCTTAAGAGCTTATTCTACAAGCTCTAACTTGTTGTAAACAAGCTGGTAAGGTCCATAAGCCCATCTATGTTTGGCTTATCATCCAAAAATAAGCTGAGGTAATTTTTGAGAGAGTTGATGAACAGAAAACAGCTTATGCAGTAAATAAGAGCCAATGAGCTTATTTAAATGACATTTGAAAACATGATTAAGCTAAAATGCATTAAAGTAAAGATAGAAATGTAAAGACAGATTTGTGAGAAAACTTAAATTTTATTAAAACTTGAAAGATTACATTAAAACTTGAAAGGAAATTACAATAAGCATTAAAATAAGCAAAAAATAAGCTAAAAGCAAGACTATACTACTCCTAAACTAATTCTACTCTACTCCTACACTAGATGGATTACACTGTGTGATTGCCTCTCTTTATATAGGGAGGAGGGGAAACTTCTAGGACTTCAGGAGCATCCAAGCCTTCTAATCTTGGCCCTTGATCTTAATCCATCATAATCTGAACCTTTGATTACTCTCCACGTCTATTCCACCAATCAGATGCCCAAGGATTGCCAGCGTGTCATTCGTTGGTGTCATAGCTTGTCAGGCTTTCCTTCTAGAAGTATTTGAAGGAGCGTGTGAGGGTGAATGGTGTGATTTACCCTGGTTACCTTGTGAGGTGAAATGGGAGGGAAGGGATGATGAACGGTAATTCTTTTTAACTCGAGTTGTTATATAATTGACTTTGACCTTTGACCCGTGTTATAAGTGGGTATGGGCTTTTATTACTTATGTTGGGCCAGGAACAGTGTTTAGTGGTATAAATGGATTGTATTTGGATTTTTGTTTTAGGCTTATGAATTAGGCTAAGGGTTTTGTATGGATACAAAATTAATGGGCTGACCCGACCCAATAAAATGGGTACTGGTTGACCCATTAAAGATAAATACGCCTTCGGCTTCGTTATCTCGCACTCATTCCAATCTCGTGCCTGGTTTTGTTCTTTTTGCTTTGTTTTTCGTCCTTTTGTAGATATCCGTTACCTGCACAGCACAATAACCAAAACACACATATACACTGTATTTTTCATCTGTTTTAGGTCATTTAGAGTCGTTTTATTAGGTAAAAAGTATGTGTATTTAAGCACATACCAAAATCCCCCATACTAAACTATTGTCGTGTCCTCACGCAATGTCATAAATGCAAACTTAGAAAACCAAAAATTTCCACCCCTCCGTGCCAAATTGCTCAATGACCTAAGATAAAATGCTAAAAAGTTAACACAAAGGTTGAGTGAAATTCATAAGTTTAAGTTAAATAGTTTGAATGCAAATTCGATATTGGGTTATGTTGTTATACACCCATTATTTGTAAAACAATATTATTGCCATTAGCTCATGAATCTGAAGCCTTGGGATATATTTGATACGTTATAGCCCCAACGGGTGCCTTTGCCAAAACACCCGCAGTTATATTCTAATGATGTGTAATTGGTTACCGATATCACTGGGTACACCAACAGGGAGTCCAACCCAAATAGATCTATTCACAACATTCGTGCTCACTCCGTAGAGTAATTAACGGTTTACGATATTGGGGACTTAAAGGAAAAATAGTTACTTAGGCAATAATAAATCAGGACAGCATACAAAAAATAATTACATTCATGGTTTATAGCATGTATCCCCCTCGCGGGTTTATAAAACATTTGAAAGATTAAAATGCGAGGCTATGAACTCACCTTAACAGTATAGGGAAATTTGATTGATAGCAAAGGTATATGAAATGAAAGTAACGGCTTCGTCACACGCAACCTGGGGTAATATGTCAAGTCTTAGTTTGATAGTTACGTTTCAAAACTTTATAAAGTTTAATGTATATCTTTGATTGAATTATTATGGAGTATTGTATCACCGTTCGGGGCCATCATAATTCAGAGGTCATTCAGTAAACGTTTGAGGAGCTAGGGCACTTTAAATCGTAAACCCAACATCTCAGTCAGAACGTAATACCAAGATGAAACCCCTTAATATGAAGCTCCCTAGTATTGTGATACGATATAGATTCGAGACATGATTTTTAAAAAGCACATCGATGATGAATTTTATAATAGTTATAACATAATCGATTTTAAATGTTTTGCTCAATAACTGGAAATGATAAGCACGTCAAGCGTTAATTAAAGTTATGTCTTATAAGGTTTTGAACACATTTCTACACTTTTTCAAAATGTTACATTTTAGACCCTTAAGAATGAAAAATGGCAAAATATACCCTTAGAGTTTTCACTTTTACAAGTTTGGTCCTTCTAGTTTAAAAGATGTACAAAGTAAACCTTGTATTTTGGAAAGTGACATAATAGACCCCTATAGTTATAACTTTGATAAAATGACATTTTCAGTCTATTTAGTTATAAGTTTCAGAAAGTTACGATATATACCCTTTTGCATGAATAATGTATCGTTTTTAGTCCAAAATCCATAATAATGATATTTTTCAATATGAAAAGTAATTTACAGGTTATAGCTTATTAATATAAGCTAAAATATGAAGGTTTAACGTAACAAAAATTCAAAATAACGATTCGTTATGCTAGAAATCAAAACGGGTAGAATTAGGGTTTTAAAATGAAAACGCGCAAGTTTTAAGCTCAAATTCCTTTAAGACTTAATAAAGTACTTATAATATTGTTAGATAAGCTTATTAGGATAGATTGTAACATTAGTTTACAAGTTTAGCTTATAGATTAAGCAAAAACATGAAGTTAGGGTTTCATGAGCTCAGTTTGGATCAAAAAGGTAAAACACATGGGTTTTTGAGTTCAAAGCCTTTAACAATGGTTTAAGCATGATCATATGAACATTATAAGAGTATGGAAATAGAAATGGAGCTTATAGAACCTGAATTGAGCTTATGGATTCAAAAATGGGTCGAAATGGGTGATTTAGCACTTGTACGCCTAGAAAACACTTTGGGACTTTGTTTTTCTTTCTTCTTGGCTTCTATTCTGAGCTTAGAGACTTATTTTGATCTTCTATTTCTGATATGGAAGTGTTAGAATTCCATTTTAGGGTAAGAGAGGAGTTGTGGGGGATGAATTGAAATGAATGATGTCTTGGCCTATTTATACTACTCGAACACACTTAGGGACCAAGAAAACTTAGAGTAGGGATCAAGGGGCTGTAGGAGAGTGACTCATGAAGGCTATGGATGAGTAGGAAAAGCTAGCTAAGCAAGGTGGAAGGCTTTTAGGGTGTTTGGGTGTTTGGCTAGAAATGGAGCAACAAGGAGGTGATGTAGCTCCTTGGTGACCAAGTATCTCAATTGAGGTGCTTGTAAGTAGCTAGGGGATGAATTAGGTGAGTCATGGAAGTGTGTGGGTGCTTGGTTGGTTTTCAAATGGGTCAATTTGGAGGGAAAATGGTTATCGGGTCCTTTAGGGCTCATTTAGGGTTTTTAAGGTTTTTATTCAAGCTAGGGTTAGGGTCTAAGGTAGATTAAGGTTTAGGATTAGTGTTAGGATTATAGTTTAGTGTTCAGGATTAGTGGTTAGGGCTTGGTTTTATGTTTTTGGGCTTAATTTAAGGTTTAAAGTTAAATTAGGGTTTAGGGTTTCATTTTAGGTGTTAAGGTTTTTAAAATATGTATGAGAGCTTAGGAGTAGAGTAATTAGGGTTTAAATGTTGTATATTGAGTGTAGTAGCTTGTACAAAAGTGGTGGTAAAGAAACTAGAATGAAAACGATGGTAAAACGGCTATTTTGAATGTTATGCTTAATGACTTGTACATTGTGTCTTAAAAGGCTTGTACTTTATTTTGGATGGAATTTATATTTCAAATGAGATGTTATATTACTTATACACATGCTTTGAATACTTGTACATTGGTTTTATATGTATACATTACATATAGTTAGGGTTTAGAGGTAAACGTTTAATGTTTAAAGCCTGTTTTGATATAACGTTGTAAATGGTACGTTAAATGGATAATTACTTGGTAATAATGATGTTAAGATATAGACTTGACATATTAGGATGTTTATAGATATAGATGGCATAAGTAGGTTGTGTGAACTTGTTTAGTTTGCTATGCAAACAATGTTATATAATAGAATGTAATAAAGCGAAAAATTTCTCCGTACAAATGTGATCATAATAAAATAGGTTGATTTTGTTTTGATGAAAATTTCGGGTTGTTATAGTCCCCCATCCTTACGGAAATCTCGTCCCGAGATTTAGCTGAATGCCGGAGTGATGTCAAGAAATGATTATGAATTGTAAGAGAGTTGCAAATCAGGTTGGATATAAATTTGGAAATGAACAGATGATGACTAGAGACTTAACTGTATGAAGGTAATAATGATAATGATTAAATGAAGAAAAGGAATTATTTGTACAAACGGATTGAAAGAAACTTGTTTGTACGAATACCATTCTTAAGCCTACTCATTTATAATTTGTCATTTACAAACAGAGGCGTCCCAATCCTTGTAACTGAGAATTTATAAATTTATAGTTCGGTGACTTATAATTTCCTTATTCAAATGAAGAAGCGTCCTAATTCATTTGAATAAGATGATTATAAATCATCCTATTTAAGCATAAAACATGATATCAAAACGGTGTTAGGTAGAAGATTTTTCAAAATTATGAGAAGAATAATGAGACATTAAGTCACACGATACTGATCCAGAAATCACACCTGAAGAATTTGGCATACAATTCCTCCTTTTTGAGTAATTCCAAAATTATTTTCAGATGTTCTGTGTGTTCTTCTTTGTTATAAGAGTAGATAAGAATATCATTGATGAACACTATTATGAATTTGTCTAAGTATGGTTTACACACCTGATTCATGAGATCCATGAATACGCTAGGTGTGTTAATTAAACCAAATTACTTGAATTTTATAGTGTCCATATCTTGTTCTGAAAGCAGTCTTAGGAATATCTTCATCCCTTACTCTCAATTTATGATAGCCTGATCTTAAGTCGATTCTCGAGTAAACGCTTGAACCTTGAAGTTGATCAAATAAGTCATCAATTCTGGGTAATGGGTAACGATTCTTTACGGTAAGTTTATTCAACTCTCAATAATCTATACACATTCTAAAAGATAAGAAGAAAGACAGATCTCCTGGATATATACCTTTCAGTTTTTATACAGGATATAAGATTTAGTCGGGTTTTGCTTTGGTCATCTCGAATGATCAAAGTTTCACCGTCGATAGGAATGTGTATGACTTTCTTGTCGCATAGAATGTTGGCATGATACTTGGATAACCAATCCATACCGATGATGATGCCAAAATAAGAAAATTTTGAAAGGTTGGTCTTACAAAATCAGGGGGCAACCCTAGATAACGGTACTAAGAAATAGTAAGGTATAAAACGGAATTGTATTATATCATGAACAACTTGCCTTTATACTTTACATAGTCAAGATTTGATAAGTGTTTTTATTTATACCACACATCATGTGGTTAGGTTCTAACAAAACTATAACTAGGATCTAATCTAGTAATTCGAGGGTCCTTTGTTTCTACAGTTCCTAGTCTGATGACCTACCTTGTTGTATGTCCGACATCTGACAGTGCAAGGTCCTATGTGATGTAGGGTGCATCTTGTACACAAGGGCAGGTTTCCAATATACCCATTGTTGGCAGTATAAGCCCTGTAGGTTTCTTTTCTCTTATTCTGCTGTTGGTGGTGATTATTGCTATGGTAGTTGTTGTTGTTGCGATTGTTAGAGTGGTTATTGCTGTTGCGGTCATTGGGCTAGTTGTTGTTGTCGGTGGTGTTTCTTTCATCATCAAACTTTCGTTTATGGTTATTGGTTTCTTGTACAAAATTGTGTTTCATTACTTGCTTTATTAACTTCTGGGTCATGGTAATGGCCTCTTCCATTTTCTTAATCTCAGTTTGGGGACAATACTTCTTTATCAAGAGTCTTTTAAATTCAGACCAAGCGATCTTATAGGCTTCTTCTATTCCAATAGACTGGGTAAATGAATTCTACCAGAATAAATCTTCCCCAGTGAGTGTATTAACAGCGAATTTCACTTTGTTTTTCTTGGCACATTTGCTACGAGAGAATACCGATTCAATATGTTCAAACCAGCGAATGAGACCAACAGCTCCTTCCATATCATTAAAGTAGAAAGGTTGGCAACTCATAAATTTCTTGTAAGTGCATTTCCTTGCTACAGGAGTTTTTCTTAGTCCAGAGTTGGGATTGTTAGTATTTGTTATTGTTACAGATTGTGCTTCTAGAGCTGTGGCAACACTGTCAGCAACTAGTTTCCTGATGGCAGCCTAAGTCATGGCTGGTGCTTCAGATGTTGATGTCCTTTTGGGAGGCATCTATCAACATAAGATAGCATCGAATAAGAATGATATCACAAGTTATTGTCAAAATTTTCATACATAGTGGTATTGAAATTATTTGACATATTGTAGAGATTCTTATTTTGATACAAGTTCTAACAAAGTAATACACATCCTTTCGTATTACATTACAGGATATAACAGAAAATTTTAGAATTTAAGATTTTCAGAGATAAAATATTCAAACAAGCATTTGACTTATTAGATTCCTCGGGGACTGGTTCATTTCCCAGTGGTCGTGGTATGATCCATAATGAGTTATCTAAGTTTGCAAAGATAGACTCATTAAAGAGATAATCTGGTGGTGGCGTATTTGATTATGTTGTTCTTGATGATGAAAATAACGAGAATTAACATATAAGATGTTTGAAATGGAATTATAATGATGAAGACGGAAATAACAAGAAATTTATAACTTTATTTATAGATAACTTATCTTACATATCTTACATATCTCAAAATATGATAGGTGTTGATACTTATGCTACGTGTCCTTAGATAAAAAGTGGTAAGGATAAGGTTTCGATCTAGTAGTCTTGGAGTTTACGAAGCGTATCCCATAAGATTCTTCATATGGCGGTCTTGGATATCCTTAAGGGTCATTTCTAAATCAGAAATCCAAAAGTGAGCAAAAGCAATCTTATCTCTTTGTCCCATATGCTTCTTCTGTAGTTCACGTATTTGTGTACGGGCTTCCTTAAGTTTGGTTTTTACTTCATCAAAATCTCTTGGTATGATTATCCAACCATTAACAAGTCTTTCTTCCATTTTCTCAATGTAGTGAAAAGAGAGTTCTTCCAAGTAGTTCACAATACTTTCAACTTGTTCCTCATGGTGTTTTACATGCATCTTGATAGAACTTTTTCCTAATTCATATATCTGAGGTGGGGTAGGAGTATATGTTGGGAAAGATGGCGGTACTAGGATACGGTCTTGCTTCCGAGATGAATTAGATAACGTATTTGAGGAAGAAGATGGAGGATGGATTTGCTTCTTAGGTGGTAATAATTCTTCAGGAACAAAGAAATATCGGGGATCAAACAGTAGTGATGGTGGTAATACCGGAGATGGAGTCAAAATAGCTGGTGGAGAAATAGGATCTGGTGGTGGAATAGGTGATTTCTTAGCATAAAATGCTTGCACGTCCTTTAAACAAGGATTATTGTAGAAGGGTGAGAATACTGGTGGGATCATATTATCTTTAGAGTTTTCCAATGATTGGTAATGATTGAAGGCCAGGATTGAAAGGAGCGTGTGCCAGAGCAAAGACCTAGAAGCTTCCATTATAGTTATAGAAAAGGACCTGCTCACTCCACAGAGGGGATCTATCTTAATAATATCTTTCTCTACATTTTTAATTAAGGTTTTAAAATAGCTATGTAGCTTTTTTAGTTTTAATTCTGTAATTTTCTTTAAAGTCACATGTAAATTCATTTATTAGGCATTGTAAACCGTTTCTAGTTAATAAAATCAAGTTTCTTTACTAAATAGTATAAGCTTTTACTATCTAAAAATAATGTTTGCTACGAGTTCAAAAGCCCTTTACAAGCTACATACAAAGCTCTTTGAGTCTCTAAGCCAATTGAGCTATTATAGCTCTTAATATACTTAAACTAATAAAATCAGTCTAATACCATTAGCTATTAATAATGGACTTTTGATAAAAGCTAAACTGGAGAGCTTATTGGACTGATACTATTTTATCCTTCTAGACGGCTAGAGCTTAGACAAGCTCTTTAGAGCCTTATCTCCTTTGTTTTATCTAAAGCTTTCTAAGTTCTCTTTTCTCTTCCTGTCTTTAAATACCTAGTTTAGATATGTCTTTAACTAGCTTATAATCTGGCTTATCTGTGCTTAATACTGTCCTCTAAGTGGCTAATTATGAGTTATTTATCTTTTTTAGTTTCATTAGTGTAATCTTAATTTTAAACTTATTTGTCTTATAAAATCAAATAAAAACAAAAAAAATACTAGCATAGTTAGTTAAAACTTAGTTCTAAGCTTATTTTCTTATTGTTTCATGTTTTATTTGGTTATTATAAATGTTCATATCTGGTAACTAAGTTTTTAATCCACTAAATTTTAATTTTCTTAAGTTTAAATGAATCAAAATGTTTTTAAAGGAGTGTTTGGATTTACTCAGTTTGACCTCAAAAAGTCAAAGGAAATTGATATAAACTTTTGAATCAGATAAGTAATCATAAAGTAACAGTTTGTGAAGAGAAATCATGAATTAATTTTCAAATTTGAGAAAGTTTAAGTGAAAACTGTTTGGATTTGCACCAGGGGAGAATTTCTATTTTAGCTAGTAACGAGATTTTATTGATCCAAGCTTTCTAAACTAGGATAATGTTTACTTAGTGCTAGTACAACACTCATGTTTGATGCGTGAAAGCCTAATTTTGACCACTCTAGTCCGCTGCATTTGGTTTTTACCATTTTGTTTGTGCAACAAATAAGGAAGTAACTGCAGTCTCTATATTGCAAGTCTTTTTAATACAAATTTAGATAGCAAATCAGTAATTTTTACCTTAAAATTCAGTAGCATAATAGTTTACATGTTAGTTAAGTTAGTTTAAAACTGGTCTTTCAATTTCTAGCTTGTTATCTAGGGTAAATTTAGCTCTCAATTCATAAATAAATAAGTTCTCAAAAGCTTAGCTTCTATAGAGCTTATTTTATATTATAGCTAATTGTTTTTTATAGCTAAAATGATTCTTCTGATTTAGCAACTTGAGTCTTAAATTAAGTAGTTTAAAGAGGTGTTATTAAGTTGAGCTAGCTTATTAAAAAATTACTACTCACATTATAAGCTTTCAGAAACAACTTTTGGATTTAAAAATAGAGCTTATTTGAGATCTATGCAAGGCAATAAGTAAAATGTAGTCTCTTTTGGCATTTCAAAAGCCGAACTTTCTGTATCACTGTTAAATAGCTGATTTTGTGCTTATTATTAAGCTTGAGCTTATAGTGTCTTTGTTAAAGTTGCTTAAAAAAGTGTCATCCACAACTTTTGTTCTTTGAGTATTTAAAAATAAAAAAAGGAGAAAGTGGAAATCGGGGGTGAGCAAGACTCGAACCCCCGACCTCAACACTTTCAACCCTTTTATAACACACTCACTACCACTGCGCCCTGGGGTCTTTTTCATTAGACTCTTACACAATTTAGTCTTTATACACATATAGCCCTTATAAGCTTAATAAGCTGTTATGGCTTATTTCGCAGCTTATTCAATAAGCTGTGATCTCAAGCTTATTTTTCTTAGGATCTAATTAGAATAAGCTAATTTTTGTAATTTTTCTAGAATTTTTATAGATAGTTAAGTATTTTTAAACATTTATTTTCTTTAAAAACTTTAAAAAATCATAAAAAATAGAAAAATAATCAAAAAAATATAAATCTTTTTTAGAAAATTTTCTTTTATCATAAAGTCTCTAGGAAAATTAGTTTTGGCTTCGTAGGGTTTAATTTACAAAATTTCGATTTTTAAAGAACGGGATTCGTTCTCGTTCTCGTTTTTCGTGTTTTAAAGCTCATTTCAACTCTGTTTTTGTTCTAGTTTTCTTTAAACTTACTCTTTAGTCAAATAGAGTCCATTTAAAAAGAAAATTTTAAGTTAGGTTTATTTTTAAAAATTTAGGGTTTTTGACCTCCGTTTAGGGGTCCCGTTTTGCGTTTTTAGTTATAATTTGGTTTCCCGTTATTTTTTTTCATGCTTAGTTGTTATCATTTGCTTATTTTAATTTGTAGAAGTAGATAATCAAAGCAATCTTTGCTTCTAATTCAAATCATTGTCCGAACATCAAACGTGGTTTCAATTTCACAAATCGTTGGGGGATAACGACCCGGGAATCATACTTCCCGGTTTATATACGTATTATATTATATATTGTTGTGAAAATTTTCCTTTTTACCTTTGTCCTCAAGGGTAAATTGGTAATTTTATGTCATATTATATATTTTATTATTACGTGTGTTAGATTCTAGAATCAATTTTTGGCGCCGCTGCCGGAGATTTGTGATTAAGATTCTCTCGTTAGAAGTTTGTTGATCGTGATTTGAAGACCCTTTCATTTTTGAAAGTTTTGTTTTTGTTAAAAAATCAAAAAAAAATTATAAAATATAAAAAGTCAAAAATATTTTTCTTTTCTTTTAGTATAATTATCATATAAAAGAAAAAACAAATAAAAAAATCAAAAATATGAAAAAAGTCCATAATAAAAAAATAAAAAAATAAAAAATAAACAAAGTTGGTAAAAGAACACCAACAAATAATACCTTCAATTGAGGTATTATCCATTAGTAAGTTCCCAACTCGAATCAAAGATTTAAAAACTTGCCATTTGTGTCACTTGCGATGTACGGCTCACCTTAAAAAGTAAAATTTTTAAGAGCTACCGTGAAGTAAGTTTGATTATTTGGTTCAAGTTGTCTATCTCATTGTCCGTTAAAATTAGATTAAAAACCAAAAATAATCTTCTTTTCCTTCTTATCCATTTAATTCTTTTCTTAATCCTCTAATTTGTTTAATTCTTATGGCGTCACTCGATCATCGTTTGAACCTCCTCTTCTCGATTAAAGAATGCATGACTTGTGGAGCTTTGTACACTGCGGACTTTTGTTGTTCAAAAGGAGGTCTTGAAGACAAGATTCTTGTTCCTAAACCTCCTCAGAATTGTGCAACTTGTGGAAACCCGTTTAATGGTCTAAATTGTCGATCTTGTGCTTTTGTGCGAAAGTGTTTGAATGAAGGTTGGTATACAATTCATGATGAAAAAAAAATTCTAAACACCTCCAAGTCATCCAATCACAACACTAACATTGTTAGTACACCTCAAGAGCCATTCGTCTTCAATCAAGACCCCGGTGTAAATTCTTCGCAAAGTCCTCTACAAAGTAACCAAAATCTTTGTTACAAGTGTGGTGATTCGTTAGATGGAATTTTTTGTCAACAATGCACTTGCAAGTCTTGTGGGAACGGTGCTCATATTGGTTATAATTGTCCACCAAAAGCTCCGATTATCTCAAATCTAGAACCATGCAATCAAACCATTAAAGAGCTCCCACAAACTTTGCCAAGTGTTCATCCGACATGCAATTCTAGAGATGAGAATCATTCACTTATGATTCCAAACCTAATTTTGCCGATGATTCTCCTAACGTTTTCAGTCCACAACCCCAATACGTTCCATACTCTTGTGAGTTATGTGGGAACGAATCTCATTACGATTACGATTGTCCACCTCAAGTCCCATTTGTCTACAATCAGGACCCGTGTTTCAATCAAAACTTTGATTATTTTCCACAAACTTCACCAAGTTTTCCACAACAATCTCCTTGTTGTGAAGATTGTGGGGGTCCTCACGAGACTTTTCAATGTCAACAGATGATTGAAGACTATTATCATGATCAAAATTCTTGCTATGATCCTAATTCTTTTAGTTTTGACCAATTTCAACCCCTGCAATATACCTCAAAATGAGTTTCTCAATTCTCAAAACAAGCTTATGGAGCAAATGACATCCATATGTGATATGGTTGGTCAAATTATGCAAAAGAAGGAAGAAGAAAGGCGAATTGCGGAAGATCAATCGGCTAAAGATCGATATTGGAAGATTCCCATTTGCTATGATGATGACGAGGACTATACCATTGCAATCACACTCGTTTTATCAACCGAGGAGCCCGTTAACTCTCTAATAATAGAGGACGAGCATCTTAGTACTAGTGTTGAGAACCTTGTCCTAATCCCAAGTGAGTTCAAGGGTATTTCCGAAGATATGTGTGATGTGCCCGTTTGTGAAGATCCTTCCACTTTTGATGCTTTGAGCAATCATTCTGAGATTTTATCCGATTATAGTACTTCAAGTGATGACGATTCTTATGAGAACATTGAGTACGTTGATGCAACACCTCCCAATTCGGAGCTCGTCAGCTTAGAAGAGGCCGAGGACGTTATTCTTCGTGACAAATTGTCAAATGTCTATCTTCTCATTTTTAAGATTGAAGCATTAAATGACAACCCCACTATATCTTCTTTTTTGATAATTCTTTTAGCGATCATACGGAAGAGACGAGGAGTGGCAGTACCACTACTCATGTTAATAACTCTCTTCCCGAGTATTTTTGAGGTTGAACCTAATCAGGGAGGGTTGACTGGCGTTGTTATTTCTGATAATTCAAATGATCCTCTTTTGGAACTTCCTGAGTTTGAATCATTCCACTTTGACCTTGATCCGTCATTTCCTCGCCCTCCTCCAGAACTACCAGATGTTGAGATTAACTTAATTATTAAAACCGATGCACCCGAGATAAACAATTTTGATGAGCTTAATGAAGATGAATGTTTTGACCCAGGGGGAGATGAGATTGATGTTGAAAATGACGATTCCTTCACATTTGTCATTCAGACTTTTCTTTCGTTTCTCACTTACCCCGAGGTTTCTCTCTTACTTTTCTCCACCAAAAATGAGGATACCATTTTTGACCCCAGAATCTCCACTTAGAACCGGTGGCCTCTCATCGAGATGGAACTTTCATGTGCTTAAATGTTTATCCAAACATTAATGAAAGCCCGATTGAGATTTTCTTTTCCATTTACTCTCCTTAAGGACGAATGAATTATGGGATCGAGTCAAGCTATGTGACTCGGTTACCAAAAACAAAGCGCTTCGTGGGAGGCACCCCATGCTTATCCATTTTCTTTCTTATTTCTAATGTGTTGTGAGGAGGCTTGTACTCTTCCGTTCTTTGTGTTTGTTGTTTGTACTTGTGATTATTTCCAGGATTCACCTAAATCTTCTGAAGACTCTCGTGTTCGGTGTTTTGTCCCGGTCCACTCGAGCTTCCTAGCCTTTGCTTGCCATTAGTTTGGGGAAATCCGATATCCTAAAGATTATTATCGAATAACATTTATCTTGTAGCACACTTAGTAAATGGCTAAAGATTTTTGTGATACTTTCTTCATGTTTGAGTTATACATTCGACCTTTTTGTGTTCTAGTATGGGGTTTTTAAGTCTTAGGCTAGGAAACATTGAGGACAATGTTTGATTTTAGTATGGGGTAGTATATCTTCGATATAATCTTACCTACTTTTACCCGTTGTTCTCACGTACCCCGTTTTCCCACCAAAAATTACAAATTACCAAATTTTCAAAAAATATGAAAAATTTTAAAATTTTCAAAAATAAAAATCCGAGACTGATAAAAGTTTGCTGCATCTTGCCGGCTTACAACCGATGTTGCAGCCTTCTAAAAGGTCAAGGGTTACAATTGCATAAATGTTTAATTTTAAGTGTGAATTAATAAATATATTTCTTTTTGTTAAATTCAAATATGCTTTTGCACTTTAACTATTCTATATTATAAGCTATGAATATTCGGGAAACCTAAGAGTTTTGGAACCTAAGGTCTGTGAGTCCCGATACTAGTCTCTGTGGGGTGTCAAAAGCCTGGTCACTTAGCCACAAGGTTGGGATGTGCCGAGACGAAAGTCGCTACATGGGATGATCTCGCCTTCAAACTCATTATTCTAAGGTGGAACGTGAAACATAGTATGTTGCAAAACGTTGATCCATGGTTGAAATTCATAATAGCACACTCACTTAAGATATAATAAATGTCGGGAGTGAGAAGTTCACAAGTTGCAAATATGAGTAGTGTTAGCATTTTAACTGTTATTTAGCTGTGATTTTGTTTTAAGCTTGGTCTGGATAAGTGAAAAGTCGAGAACGATGAATTTATCCTTTTTGGGGCATTTTCGGATCGAAATGCATCTTGTTCTATGATCCCTAACAGTTATGGAAATAACGAAAGTCGAAATAATCTCAGTTATATTATAAAAAAAAATGAAAATTTTGCCGTTATTTCTCACGTACAAGTTTATTCTTCCACCAAAATAACCAAAAAAAATTGAAAAAAAATTTAAATTTTTTCAAAATAAAAATAAGTTTTTTGTCACAATTTTAAATTTCTGCTGGTAGAATAAGACGTAAATTTTGACGATCGAGCGTTGTGAAGCTATAGCATGTTCTTAACTTTAGGCTAAGAGTTCGCGAAATTTGGAAGAACGAAAATGATAGAGTTAGTATGAGTAGATGATAAACAAGGATTATTGGAATCTTAAAGAGCTCATGTATGTAACTTGTTGCTTTTTCTCAATAAGCTCTTCTAACCCGGATTAAATATTATGCTGTTTTTGGAGACTAAACTTAAATCAACAATTTTTATGTAATATATAGCAAAAAATTTAGTCTTAGTTTAAATTATATTGATTTTTTTAAATGAAGTGGCCTTCTACTATTTTAGAATATAAAGAATGATATATGATGATATAAGAAAATAAATTAAAAATTTAATAATAAAAGTTTTGGGATTATAAAAGTTAATACCTCTTGACGGCTAATAACGATGTGGAATGTTTCTAAAGAAAGTACATAGTAAGAATAAAGATACCGGACTGTTAATTATGTTTGCTGCAATCTTCGACGGTCACAACCGATGTTGCAGCCTTCTTAAAAGGTCGAGGGTTTACAATTGGCATAAATGTTTTTAATTTTAAGTTTAAATTAGATAATTGATTTCTTTTTGTTAAATTTCCAAATATGCTTTTTGCAACTTTGACTATTTTATTTTATAAGCTTGAATATCGGGGAAACCCTGAGAGTTTGAAACTAAAGGTACATGTGTCCCATACTAGTCTCTGTCGGGGTGTCAAAGTCCTGGTAATTAGCCGAAAAGATTGGGATGTGCCGAGACGAAAGTCGCTTACAAGGGATGATCTCTCCTTCAAATTAATATTCTCGTGGTGGCACGTAAAGCATGCTTATGTTGACAAATGTTGATCATGGTTGGAAATTCTATATATAGAACATTCACTTAAGATATTAATAAATGTCGGGCAGGAGAAAAGTTCACAAGTTGCCATATGAGTAGTGTTAGCATCTTTTACTGATATTTAGATTGTGCTTTGTTTTAGCTTTGTTTGGAGTAAGAGAAATCGGGGGTCGTGATGAATTTAATCTGAGTTTGTATGGAGCATTCTTGTGATAGAAAATGCATTTGTTTATGATCACCTAACAGTTATGGAAATAACGAAAGTCGAAATAATCTCATTTATATTATTAAAAAAAATGAAAAGTTTTAGAAAAATGGGAAAAAAGGGTTGAGTTATTTACTTGTGATTTCTTATTTTTCCCAACAAAAGGTCTATGCTACTTTTCAAAGGCTTAGTTTGGGAAGTTTTGAGGTATTTGGTTATAGAGATAATAATATTGTGTGAGGACACGCTATCGGCTTAGTTTGGGGATTTTTGATATGTGAGAAAACACATTTCCGTTTTATATCAAAAATAGGCCCTAAATAACAAAATTATGCTTAAAATGCTTGCTACGATATTGCTTGTTTTGTCTTTGATATTGTGTAGGTACGGATTATCAGCAAAAAATCACAAGAAATGGTCAAAGACGGGACAAAACAGTGACACGGGAAACGGATAAAGACGTGAAGTTTTGAGGTATTTGGTTATAAAGCATACAATATTACGTGAGGACACGCAATCGCTTAGTTTGGGGAATTTTGATATATGTGAAAACACATATCCGTTTATTTTATCAAAAATGACCCTAAAAAGACAAAATCCAAAATTACAAAATCAGTCCCCCATGTTTACCAAAATTGCAAAAATAATCCCTAAACTCTAACGGTGTTAACTCTTATTTATAAGAGTTAACACCCGTTAACTTCTTATAACAACACCATGGCCCATTTCCTGTTAATCCAATACACCTGGCCCAAAACTTTTATAACCCGGGTCAAAGAAAGTCAAACGTACCTTTTATAAAAGTAAAAAACGCGGGGAGAACAGTTACCACTGTTCACTGTCTTCCCCGTTTTACCTCGGGTTCAAACCAAAGGGCAAATGAAAATTGACTATGTGGCCACGCAATTCAAGTAAAAAGGACTAACATGGCAGAGTTTTACATCATCAAACGCTCCTATTGGTCAATTCCCACAAGGTAATCACACGTGGATACAAAGAAAGCACACTAAGAAGTGAAATATTACACTAAAATGCTTGCGAAAGAAGCACAGGCATGTCACATCACGGATTGCCACGTTGGCAATCCGTGTGAGCTAAGTAGTGATCCAATAGATAAGATTGAGCTTCCAATGATTGGTAATGATTGAAGGCCAGGATTGAAAGGAGCGTGTGCAGAGGCTAAGGACCTAGAAGCTTTCCTTGACAGTTATATAAAGACCTACTCACTCACTCAGAGAGGGATCTATCTTCTCAATCTTCTTTTTCCCGTTTTTATTAGTTAGTAGTTTTAAGCTAAATTTTCATTTCAATGTAATTTGCTCTTGTAATTTTCAGTTTCAAAGTATTATAATTAGTTTTAATCAATAAAGTCCTAGTTTAATTGATCATCAATCTGTTTTTACCTATAAGCTTTTATAAATTTCAAATGATTCTGTAAAACTGTTTCATAAGCTACTCACATAAGCTCCTATTAAGCTCCTAGAGTCTCTAAGCTCAAATTGAGCTCTTATAAGCCATCTAATTTACTCAAACCTTTAAAATCAGTTGGTTACCTTTGCTTAAATTGGATATGAGATTTTGGAAGATGAGCTAACCATGGATGAGCTCATGAGGACTTTACTGGCTTAATTTCAATAAGCCAGAGCTTGTAGACAGCTCAATTAAGCCCGCATTGCCTTTGTTTAGCTAAGGCTATAGTAAGTTTTCATTTAGCTTTTCTGTCTTAATATTCTAGCTTAATAATTGCTTAATTTGCCTATTGCTTGCTTATTCTTGTTAGTGTTAGCTTAGATATGCTTAATATGTTTGCTATATGCTTTTAGTTTACATTTTCATAGTTTAAATCTTAGTTTTAATCTATTTTATATAAACTGTCATAAAAAAAACTAAAAAATATTAGCATAGGCTTTAGATCTTAAATTCTGGCTTAAGAGATTGTTGAAATAAGCTCATTAGGTCTGTTAAAGTTTGTTTGATATCTGGTCTTTGAAAATTATTCATTAGATTTCAAAATTGCAAGCTAAAATAAGGTATGGATTTTAAAGGGTTGTTTGGCATAGCAGTACTAACCATAGGTTAGTACTGTTAGAGGCCATTTGGTCTTAGGAATTTGTTTTTAACTTCTCATTTAAGTTTGTTTAAGCTAATTTTATAAACTAGGTTAGAGTCAATTGAGTTTTCATTAGTTAGAATAATTTAAGTTCAAATCTGTCAAGTAGCTTATACATTTATAAGCTCAATTCATTTCTAGTCTTTGCATTAGCTTAATTTGCTTGGCATTTTGTGTTTAAATAGAGTAGAAGTAATTTCTTAGGTCTGCACTTTGTTAAAATTTGATTTGAGTTTCATAGTTGCAAACTGCATCAGCAGCAAACCTGCCAAACTGTCACTTTCTAGCTTATTTTTCAAAGTGTTTTAGTAATTATTAGCCTTAGATTTTCATAAGCTTTAGTAGTATTTAGGTCATTAATCATTTATCTTAACTTGTTTTTCCATAAAAAGCTCTTTTTCTTATCTGTTTTTAAGCTCAAAATTAAGCATCCTTCATTTTCAAAACTTAAAGAAAAATCAGCATGTTCTGAGTGTTCTGTCTGTTTTGTAAAGCTTTTTCAATAAGCTTTTGTTCTCCAAAGTTTTTTCAAAAAGCTTTTTCATATAGTTTTTGAGTTTAGCTAACTGAAAAAGCAAGTTTTACTTCTAAAAAAGCTCATTTCCTAGCTTAATTTTAAGCTCTAAGTAGGCCTTAGGGACTGTTTGGTTTCATGTTTTCTTAGAAGCTTATTTTGATTTCTAGCTTTTAGCTTATCTGTTTTTGTGCTTATATAAATCTTATTAGCTTATTAGTTTAGTCTGAAGTTAATAGTAGCTTAATTGGTTTATTTTTAGCTTATTATGAGATTTTGAACTTTGAAAAACCCAAAAATAGTAGTTAAGTAATTCTGTCTTGTTTCCAGCTGAATAACAGCTTATTTTGGGCTTTTCATTAACAGTTGCTTTTAGTAAAAATTCTTATTTTAAGTTTCTTTACAACTTTTCTTTTATAATAAAAAAAAGGAAAGTGGAAGTCGGGGGTGAGCAAGACTCGAACCCCCGACCTCAACACATTCAACCCTTTTATAACTCACACACCACACTCACTACCACTGCGCCCTGGGGTCTTTTTCGTTAGACTCTTACATTATTTAACTTTTATACCCATTTAGCCCTCATAAGCTTAATAAGCTGTTATAACTTATTTCGCAGCTTATTTATTAAGCTGTGATATCAAGCTTATTTTTCCTAGGTTATAATTAGTATAAGCTATTTTCTATATTTTTTTCTAGAATTTTTATAGATAGTTTAGTATTTTTAAACATTTATTTTCATTAAAAACTTTAAAAAATCATAAAAAATAGAAAAATAATCCAAAAAATATAAATCTTTTTTAGAAAATTTTCTTTTATCATAAAGTTTATAGGAAAATTAGTTTTGCTTTCGTAGGGTCTATTTTGCAAAAATTCGATTTTAAAAGAACAGGATTCGTTCCCGTTCTCGTTTTTCATATTTCAAAGCTCATTTCAAATCAGTTTTTGTTCTAGAGAGTCTATTTAGTCAAATAGAGTCTATTTAATTTTTTTTTTAATTTAGGTTTAGTTTTAGAAATTTAGGATTTTTGACCTCCGTTTAGGGGTCCCGTTTTACGTTTTTAGTTAAAATTTGGTTTCTCGTTATTTGTCTTCGTACTTAATTGTTATAATTTGTTTATTTTAATTTTTAAAAGTAGATAATCAAATCAATCTTTATCTTCAATTCAAATCATTATCCGAACATCAAACGTGGTTTCAATTTCACAAATCGTTGGGGGATAACGACCCGGGAATCATACTTCCCGGTTTATATACGTATTATATTATATATTGTTGTGAAGATTTTCCTTTTTACCTTTGTCCTCAAGGGTAAATTGGTAGTTTTCTATCATATTATATATTTTATTATTACGTGTTTTAGATTCTAGAATCACTCTAAGCGGTGAAATCTATTTTGTGAAGTGCATTATCAACCCAGAAGAAGATGATGTTAAACCTGGAGTAATTCTTGGAAGATCATTCCTACGCATGACCAAAGCAATTACTGATTTCGAGGCTGGAACTATCACAATATACCCTGATATTGATCCATTCTTGGAAGAAACTAAAGAAGAAAAAAGATCAATGATGATTGGGACCATCTGCTTGAATTTAACATAGATGATATACCACTGTTAGGTGAAGAAGAACTTCCGCCATTTGTATGCAAAATAGGGAAGAGTAGCCGTAATAAGAAGCGTGCAATGGAAAACCTTAACTTTTTCTATCAAGATATAGGAACATCTTCATCAGTTGGTGGTCATTTAACTCAAGAAGAAGCAACAAAAGAAGCATTAGCAATCAGAATGAGCTAAAAGTTTGCTTTATTAGAGGAAGAAAGGCCTATAATCGAGACAATGGCTTATCATGACAAATACAAAAAAATTCTCGATGAAGTTTGGAAAGACAATGTGAAGTTAGATAGAAAGATTGTAAAAGAAGAGGAAGAAGTAAAATGGATTAAAGGTGAGGCGTTAAAAGAAAAAGACGACCCCGGAGCATTCATATTTCCTATAAGATTGGAGGGACAAGTTAACAATAATGCGTTAGTAGATACTGGGTCGAATATAAATACCATGCCTTATTGGATCTATGAACAGCTAGGGAGAGAAGAAATGAAGAAGGTTGATAGAGGAATTACAATGATAAATCACACTCAGGTATAAGCTATAGGGATACTCACAAACGTTCTTTGTCAGGTAAGGGTCACTACCTCAATTGCTAAGTTTCTAATCTTAGTTATTCCAATCGAACGTGATTCACCAATAGTTGTTGGTCGAGGATTCTTGCGTACGATTGGCGGCATAGTCAATACTCCAGAGAGACTTTTCTCGACCTTTGATGGATTTTGTCACCAAACCTTCCATGCTGCAAGATCCGATGTTATGAGAAACGCAGAAAGTGATAGTCATGACGAGGAAGAGTACCAGATTAAGAGAAATTAGTTTAGAGCACCGATATATGGACCAAAACCCGCACCGTACTTGAACTGTAATGATCTAGCTGAGTGATTGTTATCTATACAAGCAGTAACTAACCATTTCGGAAAATTAGTGTTTGGAGAAAGGCAGTTAGTTTCGTTGGTTCATTACCAGTACCATTAAAGCGCGTTAACTGGAAACCTAATTATAAAGGTTGTTATACTAAATAAGAAGAAGCAACATGACAAGGGCGTACTGAGATAAGGTTAACTGATCCGTATGGAAACATTTATTTGTAAGGGTTTACAACAAAAAACGAACCGGAAGTTGTCAAAGTATCATAAGTTGAGTGACATCATGTCACCCAATTAGTTTATGGAGTAAAAAGTTGGACCAAGCTGGAATAAAGGAGGGAACATATGTACTCCTATTATAACTATTTACTTTTTTGTTGAGTCTTAAATAAATCATTTGTATAAATCCATAAGAGATTACATTTGATGCATGGACATTAGTCAGATGAATATTAATATCGAGTTAATATGATGAGTTAAAATTATGTAATTTGCAAAACAAGTTTTGTGTAATATATATATATATATATATATATATATATATATATATATATATATA